>WNWU01000063.1:1894996-1910655 GCA_012654045.1 Ptyas mucosa | reverse complement strand
TCTCTTCTCTTCTCTTCTCTTCTCTTCTCTTCTCTTCTCTTCTCTTCTCTTCTCTTCTCTTCTCTTCTCTTCTCTTCTCTTCTCTCCTCTCCTCTCCTCTCCTCTCCTCTCCTCTCCTCTCCTCTCCTCTCCTCTCCTCTTCTCTTCTCTTCTTCACATCCTGAAATGATGGATATGGCATTTTGTCATCAAACCAAAATTGTATCTGGCAATGCTTTTATATTACACAGTTCTATCATTCAGTTGCAACCAATTTATTTATACCTGTGACATTCTTTCAATCTCTGTTCATCCCAACTTGGATCAGTATAGAGTAGAAAGGTGAGGGAACTAAAGAAAAAAGTTAAGTGTTGCATTTCATGACCAAACAGGCAACAAACAGAAAACAAAACAGAAAACTTTCACTTAGTTTTGTAGCTCCCAGTTATACCAAATTAGGTAATTTTGCCCTAACCAACAGTCAGCAGTGCAGGGTTTATAACTTAGAACTTAGAATAACTTTTAGAACTTAGAATAACATTATTGTCACTTTGAATGTACAGAAATTGGCATACATTAAAACGAAATTTTGTTGCATACAGCTCTCAAAGGGTCACCACCTCCAATATACACTACATAAACATGACAAATGGTGCTGGAGAAGACTCCTGCGAGTCCCTTGGACTGCAAGGCGATCAAACCAGTCAGTCCTAGAGGAGATCAATCCTAACTGCTCTTTAGAAGGCCAGATCCTGAAATTCAAATTCAAATTAATTATTGTCAGTGTACAATGTATGTGCAATGAGATTGGTTGAGCTCCCTCAGTGCATACACACCCCAACACAATACAACTCACAGTGAAGACAGAAAATCCCTAACCCAATAAATCATATTAACAAAACACCCAGTCCTATTGCACCAGTGTGAACATGTTACACATTGTGCCGGCCCTGCAGTCCATCATACTATGTAGTTATGATGTTATTTCTCATTCAGGAGTCTGACAGCCCACGGATAAAAACTGTTCTTCAGCCTGTTTGTGTGGCTGGCTATGCTTCTATATCTCCTTCCTGATGGTAGGAGGGTAAAGAAGTGATGACCAGGGTGAGAGTCGTCCCTGAGGATTTTCCTCACTCATCTAAGGCAATGAGCTCTAGTGATCTCATCTAGTGGTATCTGGGGCAGCCCACAATGTTTTGTGTTGTGCTCGCCACCCTCTGTAATGTTTTCTTATCTGCGGCTGTCAGACTGGCATTCCATACCGTGATGCAATAAGAAGATGAAACTCAAATACTTTGACCACCTAATGAGAAGGAAGGACTCACTGGAGAAGAGCCTAATGCTGGGAACCATTGAGGGCAAAAGAAGGAGGGGATGACAGAGAACAAGGTGGCTGGATGGAGTCACTGAAGCAGTCAGATGAGCTTAAATGGACTCCAGTGGATGGTAGAGGACAGGAAGGCCTGGAGGAATGTTGTCCATGGGGTTGCGATGGGTCGAACAAGACTTCACAACTAACAAAACATGACTAAATAAATAAATACGAAATTATGCATACATAATATTTATACATACCCACATATATTATATGACACAGAGAAACAACACAGTCTTGTTTGGATGGATACATGTACACGGAGAGAGAGAAATGAAAACCATAGAATACAATCTTCAATGTAGACCAACTCAGGAAACAAGACACCAAAGAATGCTGGGACTCTATATTTATACAGGCTCTAATAACAGAGTCTTAAAAGCTTGGCTGCATTTTTCTCTTCCCTCCTCCTTATGACCCATAGAGATAAGGCAATGTCAGACTGAGTTTTGTTCCAATTTCCCAGGCTGAAAACATGCCTTGGCGACTATCTCTATGCAATTGTTCGAAGGGTACTTTGGTGGGTCTCCAACAGCAAATGGAATGACACTACTTATGTCTCTAACACGATGGATGGTCCATCTCTATCTGCAAAGGCTGCAGTCATTTCCTATGATTGGACTCCTGGACTCAGTGCGGGTTGGACTAGAAGACGTCCAAGATACCTTCCATCCCTATACAATAGTGGCCAAAATTGTGGAAACCTGTTGGGAAAAGTGTATTTTTTTAAAACTAGCTAATAACACCACTTTTTTTGGGGGGGAGTCGTACCATAAAATTATATATCAATGGAAAGATCATTTAATCAGGAATGTAATGCAATCACTTTTATGAAGGAGAATAGCAGTGACAGTATAAAGAAGAAAAGTGAAACCCGTAGAAAAAACAAGATATACAAAAATGATCACCATAGAAAAAAACGAAATATACAAAAATGATCAGATCAATGATGTCAGTTAATACTTAGTTGGGTAACCTTTAGCATGAATGACAGCCTTACAACATCTTCCCATGGAGAGAACCAAGCCTTTTAGTTCTGCAGCTGTTATAATGTGAAACCAAGATTGAACGATTGCTTCTATTAACTGGGTTTTATTGCTGGGTCGCTTCTGACTAACAAGTTTCTTTAGTTGGCTCCATAGATTTTTCAACTGGATTAAGGTCTGGGCTATTCCCAGGCCATTCCAGCAGTGGAATACGATTATCTTCAAACAAACAAACAAAAAAAAAGTAGTGTTATTAGCCATTAAACCTCAAAAATACACTTTTCCCAAATGGTTTCCACAATTTTGACCACTACTGTAGTTCTACGATTCTTATCTGCTTCACATGTTTCACTTCCTTGCCTCCTTCTCTTCCTCCTCCTCCTATAATTAGGATATCACTGCAGTGTATCCTTAAAAGGATACAGTACAATGCTATAAACTCCACAATAAACACATACATTTTATTCTGTGCACTTAAAGAATAATTGTCCACATCAATGATAAACATGCTATGTTGTACTGTCTTTGTGTGCTCTACGTGACTGATGCCTGTTCAGCAATATTATAGAAGGAATTTGTAAGAGACTTAATAGAAGCACTTTTAAAAGAAATATATATATATATCCAGTGGCTTTACAATACATTCTGTATTACAGTAGAAACTCTACAAAGCTAAACTTTTACAAGTATTTCCAAGAGGATGTTGGGTTTTAAATAACAAAAAAGCTTGCAGAAAGCGTTGTGCTAAATTATTAGTCTGTCAATATAAACCATATATTGTCAACAGTCATTATATTGCTATTTTTAATTTCTGTTGTATGGCATAGAGATACAAAAGTTAAAAACAAGATTTAGTTATGTATTTTATTCAGGAATTCTAGAGAAGAAAAAGATTTCCACTGCACAGCAGTAACATAAACTTTGTTTTTTTGATATTGGAAAAAAAAAAAGAATAAACCATTGGTTTAATCATACCTTCTCCAACTTGGGAGAATCCAGAAGTATGGATTTCAATGCTCAGAATTCCTTACCCATTACTGAGAATTCTGGGAACTGAAATTCACAAAACCAGAGAGCAATGCACCTAATATTCAGGTACATTATTTTATAATACAGGAAGAACATTTTGTTCATCTTCTTTCTCACATCATCTTCTTTTCTCTAGGACCTGAATTTCCCAGTAACTAGGACAGAGGTAATCACCATGGTTAGTCTTATCAAATACTAGCTGGACGCTGGTGCTTCTCTAAGAAACTGTGATCGGGCATGATAAATTGACACAGTCTGACACTTAATGTAGAATGTGTAACTCCATAGCATCAGAGCGTGTTAATATAAAGCAACTGGCAGTTGGAACAGAGGGGGAGGGGAGTAGAATGTCCCAGCCTCTAGGCCAGATGAGTCACGTGCTGGCCATGCCCACACCTGGTTTAGCAAAGGACTAGCATCAGAGCATGTTACTGGCAGTTGGAACAGAGTTCTTTTCAGATGGGGAGGGGGAATAGAATGTCTAGCTCCTTAGCATCAGAGCATGTGAATATAATACTGTATATGAAATAATGGTCTGATGGTCATTTTGAAAAATCCTTTCTTAGCAAGCACCTAGAAGCCACAAGGAACATACGTACCAAATTTCAAGTTTGTAGGCTTTACAGTTCTGGAGATTTCATGATGAGTGAGTGGTATTTGGCTTTTATATATTTAGAAGATTAATGAATCAACTACCAATGAAAGTGCTACAAAGAATACTTAGTGGAAATGTTTTTTTTTCCCAGGTGAGAAAGGGCAAATTCTTAGGATTGGCCTCTAGGTTTTTATTGAACTGCATTACTCTTCTGGAATTGGAGAGTCCTCAATCCAAATTATCAATATAAGTAAAGGAAGGAAGAGCCAGTAAATAGATTCAGATTAACAGAGTTAATCAGCCTAAGCAAGAGACCCTACACCATTTCTGACAAATGGCAGTCCAATCTCTTCTTGAAAGCCTCCAGTGATGCAGCTCCCACAATTCCTCTTTCCTTTGTTTTTCATATCATTGCAAATCATCCTAAAAAACTTTTAAATTTATATTTTGCAAGTATTGTGGGGAAAGGTTCATCTTCAGACCAGGATGCAGTTTGATTATTTGAGCCTAATAAATATTTTCAACATTTTCCTCTAATTATAATTTACTTTATGCAAATTGAGAACATCCAACATGCTACATCCAACATATAGATGGACAACATGTTCCTAAAGGAGCTAGTAATTCTAAGGATGGTCATAAAAAAAAGTAGAGGTATTAATACAATGACTATTGTTCTTTAGCGTCAATATTTCTGCTTATATTGTTTAGAGGCCAACTTTCCTACAAAATTAGAGGAACAAGAGAAAGATAAGAAAGAGGATACAAGTTCTTTTTAAGCTGGTTAGATCACATTTTCTTTTCCTCTCCTGTAATTTTCAGCAAACTGAGTTCTTCTTTTGCTAAAGCTTCTTATTAGACAGCGTTACTAATTTAACCTATGTCCAAAACCTCAGGTCATGATGGAAGCCTAGGGGCGTGTCTGCTGAGGAGAAACGTTAGGGGATAATTGCCCAAGTAGTAACGCTGGGGGAGAAGGAGGCGCGGCCAAGGGTAGGAGACTAAAAGTCCCATTCTGTGATGGAATTTTAGCCAGTGCTATTCAAGACTACACAGAAAGGATTATCTTTTTGTGATGTTTTCTCTGAAGTTTGCTCACAAGGAAGACTTCAAATTCCCAGTCTACCTTTATCTCCTTCATCCAGAGACTTACTCTGCGTAATAGTAAAAAATAAAGCCGAGTCTTCATAAACTTAATTTGAGAGCATCATGGTGACTCATGAGGTTAGAATGCTGGGCTGGCAATTGGCAGGCTCGTGATTGAGACCTGCTGCTGTGTCAGGGTTGGGTGAGCATCCATCCAGTGGTGGGATTCAGCCGGTTCGCACCACTTCGGGAGAGCCAGTTGTTAACTTTCTGAGCAGTTTGGCAAACTGGTTGTTGGAAGAAATCATTAGGGCAGAGAATCGGTTGTTAAATTACTTGAATCCCACCACTGCACTCATCACATGCTTCAGCTCCACCCAATGGTTTGAAAGTGGGCAACCACAAGTAGATAAATTTATTTTTAATTTTTATTTTGTCGCATTTCTATGCCGCCCAGCTCTCGAGGGACTCTGGGCGGCTTACAACAGAGAATAAAACAATCCAACAATATCCCATACAAAAGTTAAAAGAAGACGTTAAAACATTAAAACATTAAAACACATACACTCCAGTTTGTGGCCGGGTCTCGTAAGATCACTATAATGAGATCAACGGCCCCAGGCCTGCCAGAAGAGCCAGGTCTTCACCGCTTTCCGGAAGGCCAATAGGGTGGGGGCGGTCCGGACTTCAGGAGGTAATTGGTTCCAGAGAGCCAGGGCAGCCACAGAGAAGGCCCTCCCCTGCGGGCCTGCCAGCTGACATTGATTAGCTGACCGGACTCGGAGGAGACTGACTCTGTGGGATCTTTCTGGTCGCTGGGAGCTATGTGGTAGAAGGCACTCTCAAAGATAGCCTGGCCCTGAGCCATGTAGGGCTTTAAAGGTAATAACCAACACCTTGAATTGAGCCCAGAGACCAATAGGGAGCCAGTGCAGCTCACAGAGAATTGGTGTAATGTGGGTGTATCTAGGTGCACCCACTATAACTCGCGCGGCTGCATTCTGGACCAACTGTAGTCTCCAAACACTTTTCAAGGGTAGCCCCGTGTAGAGTGTGTTGCAATAGTCCAACCGTGAGGTGACAAGGGCATGAGTGACTGTGAGGAGAGCCTCCTGATCCAAGTAGGGTTGCAATTGGTGCACCAGATGAACTTGTGCAAAGGTCCCCCTAACTACAGCTGTCAGATGTTGTTCCAATCTCAGCTGTGAGTCTAGAAGGACACCCAAATTGCGAGCCCGTTCTGAGGGGGGCACTTTCTCTCCCCCCAGAACCAAGGATGGACAATTGACATAGTCTTTAGGGGGCAATACCCAGAGCCATTGGTACACCAAATGGGTACCACTTTGGTGGGCAGCTTCACAAGGACATGTAAGGAGGCCCCAATTGGACTTCCCCAGGGCAATGGTGACGTCTCTGAAAATCCATTCCCCAACACAGAAGTATGGATATTAG
Source organism: Ptyas mucosa (assembly GCA_012654045.1). Lineage (NCBI taxonomy): Eukaryota > Metazoa > Chordata > Lepidosauria > Squamata > Colubridae > Ptyas > Ptyas mucosa. The sequence goes on along the minus strand of WNWU01000063.1, from coordinate 1,904,153 downwards.
TAAGTTAGTTTGATTAGTAATTCAATAGTTAAAGCTTACGTTTCCTTCCAAGCAATTCATGAACACATCCATATTACTCATAAGTCACTCATCCATGATAGATTTCAGGGTAACCTCTATTTACCCGCAAGCACTAGTATTCTGTTTGAAAATACTCATTCTGTTTCTTACTTATTTATTCATGCATTTACCAATTAGCCACTCTACACCAGTGGAGGTCTACAGCTGTTCTACCCACCTTCAACCTTGTTTTTACAAGCCTGCATTCTTTTTCTTTTTCTTTTTTTGCCCTTCACCAACCTTTCTTATGCTTCCTTTCATTGCGAGTGACATTGGTTTTGGCTGTCCTTTAAATACCCTGCCTTGAAGTCTGTTTGATCCTGGAGATTTGCTGCTTTTGAGTCTTCCCAATTAACTTAATTCCTCTGCCACACAGACCCTGCAGTCACCCAGGATAAAAATATATTTACTGTCAATGCCAAGAGTAATCTGTTAGTGTGTTCCCTTGTAAATATACTCAGAAGCATTTCACAGATAGACTGGCTGTTCCTTTATGTTTGCATTTCATAATTCATTCCAAGTTGTTGTATTATTTTCTTTTTTTACTTTTTTTTTCTTTGACTGCTTTATCCTTTGGCTGCTCTGATAATGACAATGCTGGCTTATTCATCATACTCCTGCCATTTTTAATGTTTTCTAGCCTATACCTTAATAGTCTTTCCCTCTGGCCTCTACTGAAAACTCAGCTTTTCTCCCGTCTCAGATTTTTTTTAAAGCAAACACGTTGTCCAATATTGCTAGATTTTGTTTATTGCCAGCTAAGAAAATAAAGCTGAGGGGATGCAGACATCATTTTCTGAATTGCAATGCTACCATGCATACGTACCTACATACATACATACATACATACATACATACATACATACATATATATATATCAGTACCTTCTTTGTGGCTTTGGGCAAGGTCTTTAAATCTGTATCCTAGAATATCCTGCTTCATTGTTCTTATATACACATTTAGAAATGGTCTTGTACTGCTTTTCTGAACAAAAAGTATGCTTTTTTTTTTTTGCATGATTATTTACATAATCCAGCTTTTTCCAAGCTGGTGACATCTAATCACGGAGAACTGAAATTTAGGAACACAACCACAGGATGTGTTCCTTAAGTTTAGGAAGGGAATGATCTTCCCATTAAAATCATATCCCAAAATGTATCAAAAGTTAATCCGGGACTTAATGTACTAATGGATCCAGATAATGATTTGAAACCTTAAGCAACGGACTTGCCCATAGGAAACTCTCCTTTAATATCAAAATATCAGATGATGAAACTATTTTTTTTTGACCATCCATCTTTAGCTTTCTTTACTGTCCTTTTCTTAAAAAATAAAACTCAGAATTTTAAAAAAGTTAATGAAAACTGAGTGGAGTGATAATTCTAAAAGCAGCCAAAACATCTGTGTATTCAGATACAATTATAATCAGCAGTACTACTGTATTAGACTATAGAGTAACAAGTTGGAAAGGACCTTGGAGGTCTTCAAGTCCAATTCCCTGCTCCAGCAGGAGACCGAATGCCATTCCAGATAAATAGTTGTCCTGAGCTACAAATATTTTCCTTTAAAAATGGCTTTTCTGAAAACCTCCAGTGATGGAGCACCCACAACTTCCAGAGATAAGTCATTCCACTGATTAATTGTTTTCACAGAGTGTATTTTCACAATATGAATATTTTCACAGTGTAAATGTTCTTACATTAAGAGTGGTGCAGTGGTTAGAGTGCAGTACTGCAGGCTTCTTCTGCTGCTCACTGGCTGTCAGCAGTTGGCAGTTCAAATCTCACCAGGCTCAAGGTTGGCTCAACCTTCCATCCTTCCAAGGTGGGTAAAATGAGGAGCCAGATTTTTGGGGGCAATAGGCTGACTCTATAAACAGCTTAGAGATGGCTGTAAAGCACTGTGAAGCGGTATATAAGTCTAAGTGCTATTGCTGCATTGTGAGTATCCTAATAAGTGTCCCTCAGTAGCTCACGCTGAGTAACTTGAATATATCTGTAAGATTCCAGATTTCCAAGGCTTGCTATATTATTTCCCATAAATCCATTTACTAAGTGCAGATGAGTTCTAGTATGTACTGTATGCTCATTGTTTACACTGCGTACATCATTTTCGCTGCCCAACTTTTCCATCTGGTGATTCTTTTTCTATACATCGGTATTTACAAAGTATTTGAAATATAAAATACAACAATTAAATAGCTAGCTTTGGGCAACTTTGCTCTTTCTTTTGGACTGCAAACGGATCTGAATTGGTGGGCTGTGAGTCATGATTCTAGAAGACATCTTATGTCAAGTATATTTGATATCGTTGTATAGGGTTGATGTGGCATGCACCATCCTTTCTCCAAAACTATTTCCTGATTGGTTGGTTATTGGTTGACTTGCCAAAGCTTGCCATTTATTTGACATCTTTTTGCAGTGAAAGAGGACATTATTCTCTGGAGAAATATCCCCTTCCTCTGAGGTCCAGATGGCTCCCACCCTGATAGCATTCAGGAAGCTATTAAAGACCTGGCAATTCTCCCAGGCTTTGAGACTGGTGATGATTGAATCCCTGTTGGTTGAGTTTTTCTTTGTTTAGATGTTTGTGTTCGTACTGCTTACACTTCTTTTTTTTTCTTTTTGCATTGTGCTAATAAATATATAACCTAATCTAGACAGTATACTAAAAAGCGGAGACATCACCCTGCCAACAAAAGTGCATATAATCAAGGCTATGGTTTTCCCAGTTGCAATGTCTGGCTGTGAAAGTTGGACCATAAGAAAGGCTGAGTGCCAAAGAATTGAGGCCTTTGAACTCTGGTGCTGGAGAAGATTCCTGCGAGTCCCTTGGACTGTAAGGCAATCAAACTGGTCAGTCCTAGAGGAGATCAATCCTGACTGCTCTTTAGAAGGCCAGATCCTGAAGATGAAACTCAAATAATTTGGCCACCTAATGAGAAGGAAGGACTCACTGGAGAATAGCTTAATGCTGGGAACGATTGAGGGCAAAAGAAGAATGGGATGGTAGAGAATGAGGTGGCTGGATAGAGTCACTGAAACAGTCTGCGTGAGCTTAAATGGACTCTGGGGGATGGTAGAGGACAGGAAGGCCTGGAGGAACGTTGTCCATGGGGTCATGATGGGTCGGACATGACTTTGCGACTAACAACAATAACAAATATATAATGTCTTTCAGCCTCTAAACCAAATGAATGTAGGGATTTATGTTTTGGAAGACCGATCCCAAAACATTTCCTCGGCGATATACCTGATTTGTACCTGCATATTATCAACATATTTTCCATACACACAAAGCTGCTACTTTCCCCTGCCCAGGGAGCCAATGAAACTATTCCATGTGCTGAAAAGTCAAAAGATTTATGATGCCCCTTTGACTAAAGTAGAGCAGCCTTTATTAGAGAAAAGTAAAACAAGTTTGAAAGAACTCTTTATATGACTACACTCTCTAGTGTACGGAGCAGCCTGTTACAAAAAAGAATAAAAATATAAAAAGATGTTGGTTCCAAACTTGGTAATGCAACAAAGGAAAGTATGTTGATGAAAATTAAGAGTTCGGGATTCTCTTGCTTCCAATCTGCTACGCTAGCTGAATAAAGCTTTTTAAAGTTTACTGAAAGGAAATACATCAAACCGAATTCTTAAAGCACTTAAAGTCTTTTGGGATACCAAAATATTGAATACTTTCCCAATAAAAACTGAATCAGACCTGGATTCTGGAGCATGGCCTCCATAACCACATCTGCTATGGAGTCCTCACACAGATTTGAGTGCCTTACATCTTTCTTTAATGCATTTATTATCTGAACATTTGGACTACGGGTGTTCTTTCCACAAACACATGGATAAGCTAACAAATTCAGTGAACGCTGTAAATAGGAACAAAAGTAAAAGTAGAGAATAGATTTGAACTGAACATTCATAAACAGGCAATACATTTTGCAATTTCAAATTCTGGAGAAGAAATTATTCAGATGACGTATGATATTTGTTTACATATGTTCCCTAAACGACTGAGAATCTCCATAGATATTTCCAAAATTGTTTCTTTGCCTTTAAATTATTACATTTTCAAAAAAAACCCTACTGCCTAGTAGAGTCATGCATCTTTTTTTTTTTTTTTTTTTTTTTTTAAGGGGGAGAAATGAGGCTCAAATGGTCATTGAGGTCCATTCATCAAGGAGTTTCGGTGTATCTGTAATGAAGCATTAATTGAATTTGTACTCACCTGCAATAGTGCCAATACCGTTTCCCAAGCATCCCTTCTGATGCTTCTATTGATTTAGGTCATGTGCTTCAGCAGTTTTACAAAATCCAGGATGCAACCTTGAAGAAAAAAACATTACTGAATGTGCAGAGTTGGTGCCCTTTGCTAGATAAGGGTCAGGTCCTGCACTTCCATTTAATTTAAATGGCAGAGGATGGAAGAAAGCAGGGAACAGCAAAGCCGTTAGCAAAGATCTTTCCTACATCAGACCTCCTTGGATCCCTCTGGCTGGTAAGCAGTTGATTGCAGGTGTGTTTAACATTTCATCTTTGTGCTCAACAATTGAGAAACCAGCCAGTTTGTTCAGTGTTGTGTGTCACTATGGAAAGCCTCAGAATAGCAAGAGTGCTACATGCCTGAAGAAGAAGAATGCTAACAGATTAACAGAGTTGGAAGGTACCTTTAAAGAAAAAAAAATAAGACAAACAAACATTTAATACATCAGTCATCCCTTCCCTGTGACATCTCGGTGTTATCTTCCTCAGTTTTCTTCTTCTTCCAAAAGTTTCTTCTATCTTGATCTTCATCCAAACCATTATAACAATTCATTACTAAAACAATATTCCAATCGAGTTTTTATACAGAATTAGGAAATTAATCACTTATATCTCTTTTCCAACCAACGATAAAAATAATTCCATATCTTGAAATATTGTAACTCTACCCTATCCTTAATCATCAAAGTTAATCTATTCATTTCTGCACAATCTAATTTTTTTTTAAATTACTTCTTCTTCCAAAGGTATTTTCTCTGCTTTCCAATTTTGAGCATAAACAATTCTTGCAGCTGTTATTACATGTATAATCAAGTAAATATTTTGTTAACTAATTGTAAAGATCTTATAGGTCGTTTAGTCCAACTCCTGCCTAAGCAGGAAACCCTACACCGTTACTGACAAATGGCAGCCCAATCTTTTCTTGAAAGTGTCAAGTGATGAAGCTCCCACAACTTCCAAAGGCAACTTCTGTTCCATTGGTTGATTGTTCTCACTGTCAGAAAATTTCTCCTTATTTCCAGGTTAAATCTCTCCTTGTTCATTTTCCATCCATTATTCCTTGTCTGAATTTTCAGGTGCCTTGGAAAATAGCTTGACCCCTTCCTCTCTGTGGCAGCCTCTCAAATATTGGAAGACTGCTACCGTGTCTCCCCTGGTCCTTCTCTTCACTAGACTAGCCATGCCCAGTTCCTGTAACTGGGTGAGTGGGTTGGTCATGTAACAATTCTTTAGAATTTAGCAGAGGTACTGGTCTACCAGGCTTTTAACTGCTCGCAGAGCTGTACTGATCTACCCATTTATTTGCAGGCACCGGTCTACTCATTTGTTTTTGGAGGCACCGGTCTACCACCACACTGCCGTTTAACACTGATCAGCTGTAGGGCGGCCCTTTGAAGCCCCACGGCAAGAGTTTAAACAGTTTTTTTTCCTTCTAGCCGATCAGTTGGGACTCGGGAGGCAGCAATAGATTGGGGGTGGGGCCAAATAAAAGGTAAGAAGAGCAGGGGGGCGGAAGAGCAGAACCAGTTCGGTGACATCATATCGTCATCGCTACCGCCTCGGCGGAACCAGGCGGAACCAGGAGAAACCCACCACTGATATATACTCTTCTGCAATACGTGGAAAAGGACATATAGTTGCCCACTCAGACTTGATAATATAGCTTTTTACATGATACTTTTGTTTTCTCTTCTGTATGAAATAGCTCATTATATTACAAAAATATTTCACAATTCTTGGTCTTTCTGTGTTACCCTTATCCGGTACAAGATGTCCTTACATGCACTTAAACCAAACATCTTTAAGTGTAATGACTGTCCTTGATAGAGTTTGAGATCGCTAGAAACACAATTATTCATACCGAACAAAGTCTAGCTAGAGATGGATTGGGTCCAACTTCTTCCATATATGAATGAAATGTCCTTTTTATTCTGTTTTTCAGTCCTGCTCAATGGCAATAACTCTTTTCCACCCAGCAATGACACAGGATTTCTGACTTCTTTCTGAGGACAAGTTGGAACTTGTCCCAGCATTCTTCTTTTTTCAATTTAGTTTGTATTGATTTTTCTTGTCCCTTTTTGCTTTTACAGTTATATTTTTAGCTTAGCATCGCAAAGATTATGGCCACTAAAAACTTCAGCTGTTTTGAAAGCCTTCTTATCTGGAGCAAATGGACAACCTCTTAACCTGTGGCAGATATGCTCAATGGTCCTTCTTGTTTGTCCTTCAGAATACAAACTTTGTCTTCTTAGCTTGGAATACAAAAATAACTAGTTTTCAATAAAGGCATCCTCTTACTATTAAATTGAGAGCACATTTATTCTATGTTTTTCCCCCCTGAAATTATATTATAATTAATTTATATAACTATAACATTATACATTTTATAATTATCTAAATTAATCCAATGATGCAAAATAAAAAAAAAATTAACTATTTCTCACCTATTTATTTTGGAGCTGTGTCATTTGGATCAAGAGATTGAGATGATAGAACTGGATTATTTTCCAAAGTTGGCTTCCATTAAGCTCTTTTCTCACATCTACACAACTAGGTTACATAACACAATGGGTGCATTTAGTCCTAGGCCCCAATTTAATGAGTTCCAATATGCAGCAAATAATATATTAGTAATACTAATCACTTTGCTACTTGTTGGCTAATCTAGTTGCTACTTGTTGGCTCAGTGGCTAAGACGCTGAGTTTGTCAACCAGAAAAGTGGGTGGTTCGAATCCCTAGTATAGGTCTTCTGCGTGAGCAGGGGGTTGGACTAGATGTCCTCCAAGGTCCCTTCCAACTCTGTTACTGTTATTGAATAGTTTATTTTATGCCATTAGAGGACACTAATAAATTTCAGAAGCAAGGCAGGAGATTTGTCAGGTGCAAGCAAGCAGATCCGCACAAGAAAAGTACAATTACCTGCTTTATTGCTCAAGTCCATACACAAGAATCTTCTTGGGCTGATGGTTTGCCCCTGGGAAAGACAAAATAAGGTTCAAGAGCTTTGGGGAGGCACTGTCAGACCCTTGTGACCACATAAGGATTCTGGACTAATTCCCCATTTGACTCCTCTCCCTGGCTGGCTAGTTTCTCTACAACAAGGTATTTGTCGCTGATCCCATTCTCCAGTACCAAAAAACAGAAAGAAAAGGTTCAATTAACTGCTTTTAATTCTTGAAGGCCTGGAAACATCGGCACATAGCAACCAAAACAAAGGCAGCAATAACTGTTGCTGCTTTCCCACCAATTTAACCCCACCCATCCCACACGCATCTGCACCCCCCAAGCAGTTGCTGGAATTCTCAAGAGGCTTGGAGTTTTCTGTTGGGCCTACTGCTTTCTTCAGCTGCCGGCCTGCTCTCCAGCTGCGTGCTCTGCCCTCCAGCTGATTGTCAGAGTTCCGGCTTGTCACAAGCTTTGGAGTTCCGGAGCTTAAACAACATTGTGGGGCTCTGATCGCCGCTCCGCTCCCCAGCTGGTCATCGGCCAGCTTCTTTGCTGTCAACTTCCTACAGCATGAGTCTACTATTTCCATCTCCCTGCAAGCCTTCCCCCCCACAAATGGCAACCCTGAGATGGCCCGCTGGAAGCTCGCCATTTCGAGTGTTGACAGTATTTGTTAGATCAGACAAGCAAGACTTCTTTTTGAGTATGTTAAAGATTAAATTATTAAATGCTACACTTCATTAGCATTATATCAAGCTCTTTATCAAAACATGATAAAGAGGATAGTGCTATAGAACTACTTAAAGTCAGAGATTCTGTTGTTCTGGTTTGTAAACAAGCAAACATCTACTAAAGCTAGTTCCTATCAACATTGTGCATCCAATCATACAACAAGATCAGGGTAAGTATTCACTTACCTTTGCTACTGGTTCACAAATGTGAGCACATGTACAGAGTGTCAAAAATAGGACGTGATGACGTCTGGGCAGGTGGGCGGAGCCTCCCACAGCCGCCGCTAATGGTTCGCCCAAACCAGATAGAACTGGCTGAATACCACCACTGAACAAGATGTCAAATCCTCAACATGCCAGGATAACCAAACCTAATATAAGTTGCTGCAAGCAATCCAGGAAAGCACAGGCATCTTATTTGACATTGCCTTTGGCAGTTAGTTCAGAGAGTATCTTAGTTCTCCCTCCCTTCCCACATTCCCTTCCCATGTATCAGCTGTTTGAAACATCTGCTCAACTGCTCATTAAGAGAATTTTGAAAATCTTTCTCAACAACATTTGACATCCCTAGTTTAATACAATAGATCATATAAGTCTTCCATTAATGCAATGATGCTTCTGATGATGAGTGATCCTCAGATGTTCTTCTGTTCTTTCTCCTGAGAATATTTTATTTATTTCATCCAGAAACCTCTGGAGCTGTCATGCAACCACCTTCTCCAAAAAAAGAGCAATTGGAGACAAATCAGAAATTATCCAACAGGGGGGAATCCAGAGATAGCAATAGCAATAGCACTTAGACTTATATGTCACTTCACAGTGCTTTACAGCCCTCTCTAAGCAGTTTACAGAGTTATCATATTGCCTCCAACAATCTGGGTCCTCATTTTACCCACCTTGGAAGGATGGAAGGCTGAGTCAGCCTTGGTGACAAGTGAAGAGAATTGAACTGCTGGCAGTCAGCAAAGTTAGTCTGCAATACGGCATTCTAACCATGATGCCATCATGGTGGAATGGAATGGAGTGGAATGGAATGGAAGGGAAGGGAAGGGAATGGAAGGGAATGGAAGGGGAGGGGAGGGGAGGGGAGAGGAGAGGAGAGGAGAGGAGAAGAGAAGAGAAGAGAAGAGAAGAGAAGAGAAGAGAAGAGAAGA
>WNWU01000063.1:1866138-1894986 GCA_012654045.1 Ptyas mucosa | reverse complement strand
AAGAGAAGAGAAGAGAAGAGAAGAGAAGAGAAGAGAAGAGAAGAGAAAAACACTTAGACTTACATACCACTTTACAGTGCTTTACAGCCCTCTCTAAGCAGTTTACAGAGTCATCATATTGCCTCCAACAATCTGGGTCCTCATTTTACCCACCTCGGAAGGATGGAAGGCTGAGTCAAGGCTTGAGCCTGGTGAGATTCGATCTGCCAAACTGCTGGCGGCCAGTGATCAGCAGAAGTAGCCTGCAGGACTGCACTCTAACCACTGCGCCACTGTGGCTCTTCTTGAAGAGGGTGGCTTCTTCAGAAGAGGATGGACCACAGCTTCCTTAAATTGCTGTGACACTATCCCCTTTTGTAAGGAAGCATTAATCACCATCACATGTTGCCACCTGGGAAGCTTTCAAAAGCCAGGAGGGACATGGGTCTAAACCACAGATGCTTGCGAGCATGCTCCTTAATATCCTGTCCCCTTCCTCAGGAGCAACAGGGTCAAACCATTCCCAGATAACAGAGCAAGAACCTGCCAAAGGGGCCTCCACCAGACCATAAGCAATATTAGAGCCACAGTGGTGCAGTGGCTAGAATGCAGTACTGTAGGCTACTTCTTCCGACTGTTCGCTGCAGTTCGGCAGTTCAATTTGTCAGGGTAATCCAGATTTAAAGCTGACCAACTAATGTAAGGCTGTAAACTGAAATGCTGATGCAATGTGAATGAGTCAGCAGGGTTATTGCTAGTTTAAGACTGAGGATGGGTCCCACAGGGTTATTGCCTCTTTAAGGTTTATAGAGTCACTTTGTCTATATAAGGGAGGACATCTCTCTCTCCTCATGTATCCTTCTCCTCACTGTGTTTTATCTGCATTGTAGTTCTCCGTGTAGAGTTGAAGGTTGATCGCTTGTCTGGTATGTGCCTACCACATGTATGTTTGTATATAGAAGTCTTGTATATAAACCACTGTTCATAAGGCAAACCTCTGTATACTGTATTTTGCTCCTGGGTTGCCTCAAAACAGTAGTCATGCTGTAAACACTGTGACACAATTCTCACCAGCTCAAGGTTGACTCAGCCTTCCATCCTTCCGAGGTGGATAAAATGGGGACCCAGATTGTTAGAGGCAATATTCTGACTCTGTAAAAGCACAGCCCTCTCTAAGGGCTCTTTTACAGCCCTTAGAGAGGACTGTAAAAGCACTGTGAAGCAGTATATAAGTCTACGTGCTATGGCTATTGCTAGCGCTATTATGCACAAGGCCCATCATGGACCAGAAAGTTGTCAGTAGTCCATCCTAAAGGTGCTTTTCTAAAAGGCAACAGGACTTTCTTGGGGTTTTTTTCCTTGAAAATGTTTTACTTTCTATCCAAGAAGTTTCTTCGGTTCATGTTTTCAAGGAAACAAAACAAAAAACCCAAGAAAGTCCAGTTGCCTTTTGGAAAAGCACCCATGGGACAGCCATAATCTGGATGGTTGAGAACCTCCATAGACATTTGCCAATAGTCTCCATTTTAAAGAGGCATTATTTGTCTACTCTACTTTATATCTTTTTGCCTGATGTTCTGGATGATGGTCCATCCTTTTTCGGAATGCCTGCAATCATTACCTTCTTCATGCTTTCTCAAACCATGAAGTATCAGCCACAGGATAAAGTTGAATCTGGTTATACGTCTTTGTAGGTAGGCGACTACTGTAGTTGTCTCCCTTCTTAGCAAATTATGCATTCTGCAGTTGTGCCTTGGAGCAATTTGTTTTGTTTTAAGAAATAGCTTTGGAGAATTCACAGTGCATTAACTCTTCTACCTTGCCTAGTATATGCACTTTACTAGCCCCTAAGTCTGCATGTTGGAACTGCTCTGTGGTTAACATGGCTTCGTAGGAAGTTAGCACTCACCCCTCTCCTAGAAAAATGAAATATTCTAGGAAATATTAAAAAGGCAGAATAACATACCATTAGAAGACAATGTGATTAGAAAAATTATGGAGTGTGCGGAAATGGATAAGCTCACGAAGGAGATACAAGAAAAAGATGAAACAGAATACTATTTAGTCTGGGAGAGATGGTATTATAAATGGTTGGAGGAAAAGGGGGAAAAAAGGACAAAGGAAGACTAAATAATGGTTAAATTAGGTGGAGAAATATAGAAATAAATGGGAAGAAATAAAAATTGTGGAAATTAGGTACATGTTTATGTCAAATGTAAATAAAATAATTAGAATAATAGAATATATTATAATGGTGTATATATGATATACTAGAAATATATGTATAAAAGATATATTAAGATAAGAAAGAGAAAATGTATAAATATGGATTACTGACATGAACCTCTTGAAAAGAAGATGTAAATATCTGTTTTTGTTTGTTTTTTTAAAAGCTGTTTAATAATTTTTTTTTTTTTAAAAGGCAGAATATTTCCCTGAAAAGAGAAATAGAAATCTTAAGACAGAAACTCAGCCCCATCTCCCTGCCTCCAGCAGACACTTTGGTTATTTAGAAGACAAAAGGCTGGGCCAGCTTATCTACAACACAAAAGACCTTCACCCTCAGGATATAATAGGATTAGCCCTCTACCCTTCTTACCACATGGCACCTGGGAAGATTACATCACCCAGCAAGATTCAACCAAGCATGGGAATCTGAGAACCAATCAGGATACATTTCTTGCCACAGGAACAGGAAGCAAGTTCAAAGCCCAACAGAGGGTATACATATATCTCTCCCACTCACCCATGTGCTTTTTTTTTTGCCCAGGACCTCAAAACTGCTTGGTCCTGTCCACCATTAAACCATCTTTCCAAGTTTCCTCCAATTCTTTTTTTTAAAAAATTAGATTTATATGCCGCCCTTCTCCGGAGACTCAGGGCGGCTTACAATGCGCTAAGCAATAGCCTTCATACTTTTGTATATTTATACAAAGTCAGCTTATTGCCCCCACAAACTGGCTCCTCAATTTACCTACCTTAGAAAGGATGGAAGGCTGAGTCAACCTTGAGCCTGGTGAGATTCGAACCTGCAATAATTGCAGGCAGCTGGTGTTAATAACAGGGTGCTTTAGACCACTGTACTACCAAGGCTCTATTCTCCATGTTTCCAGTGTCTTTCTTCCCACTTGGAACTTAACCCAGGTGGGCATTTCTCCCAACAACTTCAAGCAAATTCCTTCTGTGGAATTTTCTCTCTCTCTCCATATTAAGAGTATTTCTACAGCTTGTTAATTGCAGGTATAGCTATCCTATTCCCCTTTTCCCTTTTCCAATGTAATCTTTGATGTCTCCAAAACAAATTATTGGGCTTCCTAGAATTTTTGTTTATTCTTGCTAAAACCTGCCTTCCGTCCGCACAATAAAATCTCAAATTATTATGTATCTTCATAGTACAGCAAAATCTTAAGGGAAATTATCTATAGTTAAATATACTGGTTGATCTGGACTTCTAATTAATTCTGAGTAACACTTATGCCAGCCAGGTTGTAACTTCACGATCATTCTTTTCCCTATCAAGATCTCAATCCATGCATTATTTACAATTCACCTAATATTCATTTCTATGGATCCCTATATATATATATCTAGCTATTTGTGTGTACAGTAGATAAGCTACTTATGGACAAAATCAGGTTTCCTTTTCCTTTTCTTTTCAAAGATCAACATTGCCATCTACAGTGGAAACTGTGCAACAACCAAATTAACTCTCAACATGTGTCTTGGTTTTTCATTGATAGGAAAACAGCAATAACAACAACAACAAGAACAACAACATGTAACCTCTGTGGCCCTGAAAGACAAAATTTAAAGAGCAATCTAGAGTCTTTATAAAATTCAGCTGGAGCTTCACTGTATTTTGCATTTCTTATTAAATATATCATGCTCATTACTCTTACACATTTCAGAATGACTAGGAGACAAGGACCAGGAAATGTCTGAAGTTTTTTCCCCCCAATAGATTCAATGGAGTTGGAAGGGACATTTGGAGGCCTTCTAGTCTAACCCCCTGTTCAGGCAGGAAATTCAATATCATTTCAGACAAATGGTTGTCCAATCTCTTCTTAAAAACCTCCAGTATTAGAGCACCCACAACTTCTGAAGGCAAGTCATTCCACTGATTGTTCTAACTGTCAGGAAATTTCTCCTTAGTTCTAGGTTGCTTCTTTCCTTGATTAGTTTACATCCATTGCTTCTTGTTCTGCCTTCAGATGCGCGCTCATCGGGGCCACGCTCCAGAAAAGCCAAACTTCTGGGTTCTGGCATGCATGTGCACCCGACAATCAGCTAGCTGGTGTGCATGTGCATGCCAGTTTTCGGCACTGCCCTGCACATGAAGAACAGCTGATCATCATGCGTGCATGCGTGCCAGAAACCTGGAAGACCAACAGGCAAGGCCGCATGTGCTGGGTGACATGACTTCGCGTGCCACTTTGGGAATGCATGCCATAGGTTCGCCATCACAGGTATAGAGTTCCCTGCCAAAGCAGGGGGTTGGATTAGAACAGCAGTCACCAACTGGTGGTCCGTGGATCACTGGTGGTCCATGAGAAACTTTTGGTGGTCCACAGAAAAATTATTTGCATTTTTTTATATTGCACTAAATCGGGTCCTCAAACTACGGCCCCTGGGCCGGATACGTGCAATGAATGTTTGTGTTGCTGCAGAGACTCTCCCCCTTCGGGGTCTTTTTGTGTGGGTCGGAGGGGGGCAGAAATTCTGACTTGGGGTCTGCTTCAGCCTCCTGGTACGGAGTTTTGGGCAAAGGCTGGAGGGAAGTGCTGCTGGTGGCAAGGAGCCGGAGGGCCTTGTTCCAGTGGGACAGCATCATGGCCTGGAACTGGCTGACCATCTCAGCCCGCTGAGCCTCCAGACACCGGTACCTGGCCTTGCACTCCCTCAGGTCTTCCCTCTGCTTGGAAAGCCTATGCTTGTAGTCCTCAGTGAGGTGCTTCTGCTGAGCCTCCTTCTTGGTCAGATCCAATTTGAACTGAGCCAGCTGTTTTGCCAACTCTTTCTCGTGGTGGCTGCTTAGCTCCAACATCTGCTTCCTGTTGGGGCCCTAAGGAGCCCAGGCGGGAAGGCAAGGAGAAGCTGGGAGGGGAGGGGTGAGTAGAGGCTGCAAGGTGCCCCTCGACATGAGCAACATCGAGTTGGCCACAGCCACCCAGTCATATGACCACCTAGCCACGCCCTCCCAGCTGGTCATTAGGCAGATCGTATTAGTGGTCCGTGGGATTTAAAATTATGAATTTAGTGGTCCCTGAGATCTGAAAGATTGGAGACCTCTGGATTAGAAGACCTCCAAGGTCCCTTCCAATTTTGCTTATTCTGTTCTGTTCTGTTCTTTCTCTATTCTATTCTATTCTATTCTATTCTATTCTATTCTATTCTATTCTATTCTATTCTATTCTATTCTATTCTATTCTATTCTATTCTATTCTTTCTTAATTCTATTCTATTCTATTTGTGGTCATAAATTGAGGATTACTTGTAAATAGAAATGAGGCTGTTAGAGATTTAAACACTAGAGAAACACATTTATTTTTCCTACGGGGAGGAGGCAATGCGAGAAAAAATAGCTTTTTAAAAAATGAAGACTAGTAAGTGCATGCAGAAACAATGACTAAAAGTTGTGACAGCTTTGTTGTTGTTGTTGTTGTTGTTGTTGTTGTTGTCATCATCGTCATCAGATTTCCAACTGCTGGAGTCAGGTCACTGGGTTGAGAAACTAAATTTTTCCATCCCGAACAGCCAAGGCTACCTAAGCTTCACAATCAGTGATTTCAGCAATTTGTTTGAGATTTCAGGATTCAGCAAAGCACCGAATGAATGGCAGTGGATTACTGGAGGGCATTTATTACAAACTGTGAAATGTCCAATCTGGTTGTGAAGGGAGCTGTTCCATCACAATTGCTACCACTAAATCAATTTCTAGCTTGCTTCTGGCTGTGGTTTCTTAGGCATTTTTTTTTAAAGTTACTGTCTCCACTGCTTTACAAATGCTAGCATTTAAATATATTGATGCGATCCCATGGTATTGGGTTTTTCTTTCTTTTTCCCTTTCTTAACCTTGTAATATTTGCACAATTTCTTCCTTTAACTGTTCAGGCACACTTAAGGAACTCTCCTGATTATCTCACCAAATTTGCTTGAGAGCTTGCTTGGTTGCTTTAGATGAGAGAGGAAGCTTTCAATTCTGAAACTTGTAAAATGACTGACAGTTGTAGTTACAGTTATATTTCGTGCATCATTGGGTACTTTTTTTTTTTAGGCATGTAAGTTTGGATCGGTTCGTTGGAAGAGTTAGAACTAAGACATAGCAATGAGGATTCACAATAATACTCTTTTTTTTTTTTTACGACCCTGTAATCCCTTAATTCAGGTTAGAGTCAGGGGCAACTGGATGGAGCTGAGCATTGACTGGCTGTATGCCCTTCCTGATGCCATGCGGAGTTCACAGCAGATTTTTTTTTCTTTGTGACTTAGGAGAGAAACATCTGTGGCTACCTAGGATTGAACTCTCAATCTTCTGAGTGGGAGGCGAGCGTCTTTACCACTAGGCCACCATGCCACTCTGTTAATTCATAACAATAACTGTTCCAAATTCTTTACAAGACACTTAGAAGCACTAAATAAACCTGCAGTTAGGTCCCGAGTCACCCAATTTATAAAAGATTATCTTCAGTCACCATTTACTACCTTAGTGACCTAATGAATTTGAAATGAGCAAAGCATGCATCGCTTAATTTTGTTTGATATCATTCTCCAATGTAGGAAGTTAGCACACACCCTTTTCCTAGAGGAATGAAATATTTTAGAAAATATTAAAAAGGCAGAATATTATGTTTCCCTGGATGAGAAATGGAGAAGCATGTTTTAAAGCAGCTCCCACCTTCTTGCCCCCACCCGTTTGATAATGGGCCAGAGGCAGAAACTCAATCTTTGTCAATGGACCTTCATCTGCAACACAATAGCAACAGAAACTAACACAATGGGACCCATCTAGACAGAAACTCACCACATGGCACCTGGGAAGATTACATCAGCCAGCAAGACTAGCTAAGAACCCCCCCCCCCACTCCCTGGGAGTCTGACAACCAATCAGGATACTCTTTCTGGGCCCCAGGAAGTTCAAAGCCAGAGAGAGCATAAAACCCGGAGACTCGTTGTATCTGCCCTTTTTTCTGTACAGGAACTCAAGCCATGTGATCCTGTCCACCATTAAACCGTCTTTCCAAGCAGTCTCCACGTTTCCAGTGTCTTTTACCCCACTTGGAGCTGAACCCAGAAGGATATTTCTTCCTTCACCAGATATCCTCTCAGATATTGTGTTTCAGGGGCAGTGGGAAGAAGAAACTCTGGTGAACTTCTTTAAGATAGTCTGATCAAGTCTGTAACTACCTATGTCTACTTTCTCCAACCTCTTGGTTGCACTCAGCTCAAATCAACCCTCGCCAGTAATGGGGTTAATAGTAACATATGATAGAATCATAGACCAGTAAAACACCAGTCCTGCAAGGCTAATCTATTTTTCAGAATAGTAAGCAATACTTTTAATTCTGGCTATGGCATTGAAGCCTTGTGATCACTTAAGAATAATTTCAATATAACAATATAAATATTGTTTTCTCTGCCAGAGCCTAACATTTTCACTGCACAATATCCTCTGCATTTCAATACCTTTCATTCGTGACTTCTACAAGGACTGCGGAAGGATTTAAATGTCTCCCAGGTATTTTACATAAAATATTATCTAACTCTGCTTAAGAGTAGAATCAATGTAGGCTTTAAGAAAAGAAAAAGAACATGGGTGTTGATTTATAAGGTATTTATTAAAAGTTAGCATGATTCTACAGTGGTTAATTTAAGAGGAGTAGAAACTATTCTGGAAGAGAAGAAAACTGTAAAATACCTACAGTAGTGGCCAAAATTGTGGAAACCTTTTGGGAAAAGTGTCTTTTTGAGGTTTGATGGCTAATAACACCACTTTTTTTTGGAGTTTCAAGATAATCCTATTCCTCTGCTGGAATGGCCTGAGAATAGCCCAGATCTTAACCCAATTGAAAATCTATGGAGCCGACTAAAGAAAGTTGTTAGTCAGAAGTGACCCAGCAATAAAACTCAGTTAATAGAAGCAATCCTTCAATCTTGGTTTTACATTATAACAGCTGCAGAACTAAAAGACTTGGTTCACTCCATGGGAAGATGTTGGAAGGCTGTAATTAATGCTAAAGGTTACCCAACTAAGTATGGTGATGACATGGTGATCATTTTTGTTTCGTTTTTCGTTTTTTCTATGGTGATCATTTTTGTATATCTCATTTTTTTTCTACGTGTTTCACATTTCTTCTTTATCCTGTAACTGCTATTCTAATAGCAAATCCTTCATAAAAGTTATTGCATTACATTCTTTATTAAATGATCTTTCCATTGATATATAATTTTATGGTACTACTCCAAAAAAGGGGGAGCTGTTATTAGCTAGTTTTAGAAAATACACTTTTCCCAAAAGGTTTCCACAATTTTGGCCACTACTGTATGTGCATTTTTTTTCCAGATCTCCAAGAGGAGCTACTAGAGAGAAAAGGTTTTGATCAAATATTACTTGATGTATCGTCTCTGTCTCTGTCTCTCTCTCTCTCTCTCTCTCTCTCTCTCTCTCTGTCTCTCTGTCTGTCTGTCTGTCTCTGTCTGTCTCTGTCTCTCTCGGTGTCTCTCTCTGTCTCTCTGTCTCTCTGTGTGTGTGTCTCTCTGTGTGTGTGTCTCTCTCTCTGTGTATGTCTGTGTCTTTCTGTGTCTTTCTGTCTCTGCCTCTCTCTGTCTCTTTCTCTCTGTCTCTCTCTCTTTCTCTCTGTCTCTCTCTCTGTCTCTCTCTCTCTCTCTCTCTGTCTCTCTCTCTGTGTGTGTCTTTCTCTGCCTCTGTCTCTCTCTCTCTCTGTCTCTCTCTGTCTGCCTCTTTCTCTCTGTGTCTCTCTCTTTCTCTGTGTCTCTCTGTCTCTCTCAGTGTCTCTCTCTCTCTCTGTGTGTTATAATAGAAACTCAAACTGTGCCTTCAGGTGTTCAGCATAGTTGCAAAGTTGTGTATTTCTCCCTGGCAGTCTATAAAAGTTCCTTACATTTCCTCAAGCATTCTCTAAACCAAATGCCTTGCAGAACCACTGCAACAGGCCTGAAAGTAACAGCACGTAAGAAAATTCAATTGTCATTTAAAAAAAAAAAAGAAGCCATCTCAAACCCACATACCCAGACCGACAGACACACCCACCCATATCCACAAATAGAAGTGTCGAGAAACCTATTCTATACTCTTAAACTTTGGTTACAAGGACCTTTTACTTTTTACATGCATATGTAAATGATATCTAACCTTTCCATAATTCTGTTTCCTTCCGAGGCCAAAGACATCACTAAGAGTTTGGGGATTCATCTGGCCTTAGGCATGGAACCCATAAGTTATTTTTTTCTTTTTCTTTTTAGTTTGCCAATGCTTATACCTACTTATGAGCCCCGGGGTTTCAGCTGATTGATTGCTGGGAATTAAAGGGGTCTTTTCTTCTCCTTTTTTCCCCCTAATATATGATCGCTCAGGACATCGTGATATTTTACCTCTCTCTGATGCATCAAGTATTGCTAAATGCCGGAGGCAATGTAGGAGCAAACCGTTTCCATTCCTGGAGAATGGCAAATCCCCTTCCTCTCCTGAAGGAACCAGGAGCAAAAAGAAAAATTCAAAAAAGCGACGGCTGCTATTTAACACACAAGACGTAACACACACAAGGCTGTGACCTTGAGAAAACGCTTCATATACAGGAAGATAAAACACTGTTTATCCTTCCTTTTGCTTTCCATTTGAACTAAATATATCTTTTAGATAATAGTTCATCCTCAGACTATCTTTGATAAAGTATTGAACCACTGACTTTCCCCCAGACTTAATCTACTCTGGCTGCCATGCATCATGGAAGCAAAGGGGAACAAAACCATTTTTGCCCTAAAGGTTTTATTGGTCACTCGTGAAGATCTACTTCAAAGAAACCAAAAAAGAGAGAGAAGAAAACTCCCTTCCTGGAAACTCAGAGCATCCTCTTCTGAAGGAAAGTTAGTAAATTGATTAAAGTAGGTGAAAACTTTCCACCCAGGAGTTCTTTTGCTCGGCGTTCATTATTTAGACTAATTTTGAAAGCCTCATTCAGATTTCTTCTACTGCAGAGGTGTCAAATGCAAGGCCTGTGGGCCGGATCTAGCCCAGAGGGTATTTAGATCTAACCCGTGGGATGCTTAGATCCGGCCTGCGGGACCACCCGGGAAATAGCAAAGGACTGGAGTGGGGCCTCTGCCAGCAAAATTGGAACTCACTGGGCTTTGTTTTCACTGGCAGAGGGCTGCGGGAGGCCGTCGTGGCCAAAAATGGAGCATGGGAAGCAATGTTGGGATTCAAAAATTTTTACTACCGGTTCTGTGTGCATGGCTTGGGGGGCATGGCAGGGGGAGGTTACTGCAAAATCCCCATTTACTCCCAATCACCTGGGACTCAGGAGGCAGAGAATAGATGGGAGCAGGGCCAGTCAGAGGTGGTATTTACCGGTTCTCCGAACTACTCAAAATTTCCACTACCTGTTCTCCACAACTGGTCAGAACCTGCTGAATACCATTACTGATGGGAGGGCTATCAGCAACTAAATCTAAGCTGAACCAGAGGAAGAACAGCTTAGAATAGTGATGGCTAACCTTTTTGCTGTCGCGTGCCAAAAGCGGGGGGAGCATGGGGGTCATGGGTGCGAGTGCCCACATCCATAATTCAATGCGCCCCGCCCTCCCGCACATGACCCCATGACCCCCACACACTTCCCCCTGATTTTGGCATGTGATGGCACAGTGGGCCCGGGAGGCCCGTTTCCCCCCCCCGGCTCCAGAGTCTTTCTAGGAGCCTGGGGAGGGCAAAAACAGCCTTCCCCATCCCCCCGGAGGCCTTCTGGAGGCCAGAAACAGCCAGTTTTCTGACTTCCGGTGGGACCAGAAGGCCTGAAAATCAGTTGGCTGGTGCGCACTGGAGCTGAGCTAGGACAACACTCGCGTGCCCACCAATATGGCTCCGCGTGCCACCTGTGGCACCCGTACCATAGGTTCGCCATCATGGGCTTAGAACAATCATACGTAAAGGTAAAGGTTTCCCTTGCACATATATGCTAGTTGCTCCCAACTCTAGGGGGCAGTGCTCATCTCCATTTCAAAGCCGAAGAGCCAGCGCTGTCTGACGACGTCTCTGTGGTCATGTGGCTGGCATTCCCACCCCACTCCAGGGGAAGGATACTGCAAAATCCCCATTCCCACCCCACTCCTGGGCGAAGGATATTTATTTATTTATTTATTTGTTGGTTCGATTTATATGCCGCCCTTCTCCGGAGACCCAGGGCAGCTTACAATGCGTTAAACAATAGCCTTCATACTTTTGTATGCAAAAGTTTTGCATACAGATTTTGCATACTTTTGCAAAATCTCCATTCCCACCCCTCTCTGGGGCCAGCCAGAGGTGGTATTTGCCGGTTCTCCCAACTACTCAAAATTTCCGCTACCGGTTCTCCAAACTGTTCAAAATTTCCACTACCGGTTCTCCAGAACCTGTCAGAACTTGCTGGATTTCACCCCTGATTCTGGATCTTGATCATTGGGTAGATCAGATTGTTGTCAACAAGCCCTTTCTTTGGTTTTCAAATGATAAAGCACCTAAGAACACTGGGACTGGTAAATACCCATCTGAATATCATCCGAGTTCTCTTTTCTGCTGAAAATAGTTGATTAGTTACTGTTGGAGCATCTCAAGCAGATTGAGAACTGCAGAGTACATAAGAATATAAGGCCACCGGTGAGATAATAAACTGTTTTGGGAAACTGAAAAAAACATCCCCAAAGAAAGCAAAAGTAAACTACTTTTCTACTGTTGCCAATAAAATTACACAGATGGGTCCATGCAGGCACTAGAAGTTGAGTTCAGCCCGAGGGAATCTTTTACCTTTTTTATATATATATTTGTATGAAAAGCCTTGAAGTAAGGCTTGGCTTCAAGGAAGTCTGTGAAAAAAAGACTGTTTTGAAGCGGTTCTGCAAAAAAGAAAGGTCATGGCTCTTACGTCCTGCAACAGAGCCACTGTGGTGCCACTTTGATGGCTTTCGGGGCTGTTTTGCAAGGGGAGAAGACGCACGTTCCTACAAAATGTCTGTGCAAGCCAAAGAGACGTGGCTCAACCTGATGCTTCAGAACAAGAGACACCAGGCACCCAATTACATCTTAGTGTCATTTCCTGCTCTATGATTATTAAGCAGGGGGGAAATGGACTATGGATCTTGGGGCACCATGAAAACCAACTAGACAGCCCCTGCAGGGAAGGAAGTGGGTGGTGGTAAGGGAGGGAGCAAGGGATTGCAAGATTGGCTGGGAAACTGTTATGGAAAATAAAAAATGTAGATCACATGAGTGCAACAGTACGTCGGGGATACAGAAGCCACTGTACTTTGTCACTTTGGGGATTTTGTTTTCCTCTTTTCAATTACTTACTAGTAAAATGACTATTTACTTTTCCTAAACTATTTTTGGGGGTAGCAGAAACCAAAGTTACGAAATCATAGAAGGCTGACGAAGGCACAAAACGCTTGCAATGTGAATTTTACCTTTTTTGACAGATGGTTTCATCACATTTAAAAAGTGAAGGTGTGGAAAATAAAGTATATTTGTAAGAGTATTTCATTTCAGGGTATTTGTAAGATTCTTCCAACAGATTACTTGGAATGGATCTCGGAGAAGCATTTACTCCAGCCCACAGAAAGAGGATTAACTTTGGAAAGGCTCGCTTAAAATTCTTCCTACATGTAGCAAATATATCAAGCAGAGTCCTCTGCTGTCTACACTGTTCCTGACCTCTAATTTTAACTTATTTTATTATTGTTACTTTTTGTGTAATAGCTGGGATTCTTAATCAGTAGTACTTTCAACATTTCTTGCAAATCAATGGATCAGCTAACTTGAAGTTTTCAGTTGGATTATTTATTTATTATTTATTTTATTAGTCATATTTCTATGCCGCCCACTCTCCGAGGACTCTGGGCGGCTTACACCAAAGACAGTATACTAAATAACATATTGCCCCCAACAATCTGCGTCCTCATTTTACCCACCTCGGAAGGATGGAAGGCTGAGTCAACCTTGAGCTGGTGAGATTTGATCCGCTGATCTGCTCAACTAGCAGTCAGCTGAAGTAGCTGCAGTACAGAACTCTAACCACTGCGCCATCTCAGCTCAACCTTATGTAAATACCCAACTCTTGTAGGTTGCAAAATTTACACTCTCAATCAATCAGGATAGAGCTGGAAGGGACATTGGAGGTCTTCAAATCCAACCCCCTGCTCAAGCAAGGAGACCCTATACCATTTCAGGCAAGTGATTGTCCAGTCTCTTCTTAAAAACCTCCAGAGATGAAGCACCTCCAACTTCTGAAGGCAAGCTATTCCACTTCTTAATTGTTTTAACTGTCAGGAAATTTCTTCTTAGTTTTAAGTTGCTTCTCTCCTTGATTAGGTTCCATGGCTTCTTGTCCTGCCCTGAGATGCTTTGGAGAATAGCTTGACTCCCTCTTCTTTGTGGCAGCCCCTGAGATATTGGAACACTGCTATCATGTCTCCCCTAGTCCTTCTTTTCATTAAACTAGACACACCCAGTTCCTGCAACCCTTCTTAATATGTTTTAGCCTCTGGTCCCCTAATCATCTTTGTTGCTATTCTCTGCACTCTTTCTAGAGTTTCAACATCTTTTTTACATTGTGAGTTGTAAAGTGAGTATTGACCGCTCCCCCACCTGTCTATTCTCCACCCCACCCCCATCTCTGTCCTTTGGGCTTTTTGCACCCTAGCTGAGTCTTTGCACAGACTCAGCTACCACAAACATTCATTTTCATGCTAGCATGCATTCACTCCAGGGGTGGGCTTCAAACATTTTAGCAAGGGGTTCTCTGCCTGGCTCTTGGGTGGGCGTGGCCATGGTGGGTGTAGCCTAGTCAGCCTCCTACACCACAGGCTCCAGAAGCCCTCCCCTGGCTCCAGAAGCTTTCCTCAAGAAAGAAAAACTTTCAACCAAAAATCCAACAAGGCAAGACAAGGTAATGAATCCAGCAGGGCAAGCAAAATAGGGAATTCCAGAAGTGAAGTAGCACGGCAGTAAATCAAACCAGTTGGGAGGATGCCAGGAATTCAGATAAGCACCAGATGAACTCAGTGTTTGTTCCCGACAACCGGCCCTCCCATTTGCCTCTCCTTTTAAACTCCATCAGCACCTTTGCCTTGTAAAGAGGATCGGGGCCAGTGGTGAAATCTAAAATTTGTTACTACCGGTTCTGTGGTAGTGGGTTGGGGGGGGGGTAATGTGACTGAGTGGGCGTGGCCAATTTTTTTTTTTTACTTTTAAAACCATTTTTTCCACAACCTCTTTGGCGAAGAGGTTGTAAAAAAATATTTTCAAAAGGCTCTGGTGATCCCAGCTGAGTTGCCTGATCGGCAGAGGCTTTTTTTCTTTTAAATGTCTCTGACGATCAGGCAACTCATCTTGGATCATCAGAGGCATTTAAAGGAAAAAAAGCCTCTGTCATCAGGCAACTCAGCTGGGATCCTCAGAGGCTTTTAAAACCTGAGGAGGTTGTAGAAAAAATGCTTTTAAAAGCCTTTGAGGATCCCAGCTGAGCCGCGTGATCATCAGAGCCTTTTTTAAAAAAACTTTTGAAAGCATTTTTTCAGTCGAAGAGGTTGTTGAAAAAATGCTTTTAAAGGGGGAAAATAGCCTCTGATGATTGTGCGGCTCAGCTGGGCATGGGGGGAGAGGTGGGAGGGCAGGGATTTTTGCTACTGGTTATTTGAACCACCCACCTCCATCGCTACAGGATCGGGTGATCCGGTCCAAACTGGAAGCATTTCACCCCGACTGGGGCCCTCTCCTCCCTCGTAAGCCATGCAACCCACATTGCTCTCTTCTCCGTTCCTCCCTGCGCTGCCTAGGATGAGGAGGGGGTGGGCCTTGGTCTTCATCTGAACCCCCTCTCCCTTGTTCTACCTCCCCCCTGCTCTGCCCAGCCTGACTTTGCCTTTCCCCAGTTTCTTCCACAGCCAACGGAGCCACTCTCTCGTTCTCTGTCCACTGTTCCTCTTCCCCTTTAGATTCAGACTCCGACATGGGCATGACAACTACCTCTGGTAGGATCCTTGGGGTTTGCTGAGCTTGGTTGTTTCCTTGCAGACATTTCATTACCCAACTAAGTAACATCATCCGGGCTAATTATTTTGTTGGGTAAATGAAACATGGCAAGGAAGCAACCTACAATATTTCTGATACGATGAAAATAGATATAGGAAGGCAGTTAAAACACTTAACACCATCACGATTCATGGTCAAAGGGCTTCAATGATCTTGTTAGTGGTTTATTATTACTGTAAGTCTGGTTCTTAAATGGGAGGAAAAGATGGTCTTTCCATTAATTAAAGTCTCACTGGCTTTCCCACCTTATCTTGACCCATACTAAGATTAGGGAGAAATCAGAGGCAGATTTCTGGTAAGCAATTAACAGACTGCTGAAAATCCTAGCAAGTTGAATGACAGTTAATTTGCAGAAATAAATGCTGTGTTTCCCCAAAAATACGACCTACTCAGAAAGTAAGTCCTAGCGTGATTTTTACATGTGTGCCCAATATAAGCCCTACCCCCAAAATAAGCCCTAATTAAGACCCTGCCCACTCCAGGATGCATGGGTAAATACCCACCCAGGGGGTGGCGCTGCCCTACTACTTACCTTCGAACAGTTGCAGAGAGGCCTTGCACACCTTGGCCCATTTCTTCTGCAGCCAGTAAGGGTTTCCTAAAGGCCTCTGTGGCTGATAACAGAGCTTTGGATCGATCCGGAGCTTTGTTATCAGCTCCAGGTGCCTTCAGGAAAGCCTTGCTGACCAAAGAAGTTCCTGAAGGCCTCTGAGAGCAAAAAGGAGGCCAGGGGCTAAGCACGCAAGTGAGGTGAGTCAGTTGACTACATCCCCCCAAAAAATAAGACCTGGTGTTGTGGCCCATCAGTGGCCTGTGCAGATTGTAGCTGATTCCGACAATGAGGAGGCTGGTGTGGGGCTGCTCGAGTCAGACAGTGAGGAGGCTGGAGAAGATGTGATGCCAGAGGCAAGGATTCAGCCATGGGGTGTTAGTCTGTTAAAGTATAGAGGACTTGATGCTGTTAAAAACATTATGTAGAGAAATCATTGGGTAGCTTAAGAGAGGAGGAGGAGGAGGAGGAGGAGGAGGAGAAGGAGAAGGAGAAGGAGAAGGAGAAGGAGAAGGAGAAGGAGAAGGAGAAGAATTGGACAGAATTGTGAATTGTGACAAACATGCAGCTGGCAGTATCAGAAGAGTAACTTGTAGAAAGCTGACACAACACAACAGTTCCCTATCTGGAGTTAGAGAAATATTATACTATGCTCCATTTCAAGAACTTCACTAAGTGCTGAAACACCTGTAGACATGACCTCCAAATGTTAACAGAAAGACTAATAGTGTTTGACAAATGGCCTAGTCACTGCTGGCGGGGATCAACACATTTTTCTTATGTTAATGACATGCTTTTTTAAATGAATGCTTATAACTTCATCTATTTTAAAAATAAATAAATAAATAAAATATATGAAAAAAAAATGGAAGGCTAAAAATTGCTTTAAGGGCATTTTGCTCAATTCTCTAACTCACCCAAAGCAGATTGCACACAATCATCTTTTAAGTTAAGTTGCTTCTTGATGTTCTTCAAGTTGGAGGATCTCTCAAAAGGCATCACTTTCCATTTAAAGGAAGGAGAAAAGATTGGAGGTATAAAATGCTTTCAAAATTTGTGTCTTAATTGTCCTTGGGCATGCCTTGAAGATCTAAAGATCTCTGGAGGTGAGAATATAGCTAGACTACTGCCCAAAAATACTTTTTAGGAGTTAAAACAAGTATAGAAATAGCACTTAGACTTATATACCACTTTACAGTGCTTTACAGTCTCCTCTAAGCAGTTTATAGAGTCAACATATTACCCCCAACAGTCTGGGTCCTCATTTTATCAACCTTGAGAGCAGTGGTGAAATCCATTTTTTTTTACTACCGGTTCTGTGGGCATGGTGTGGCTTGATGGGCGTGGCTTGGTGGCATGGCAGGGGAAGGATACTGCAAAATCTCCATTCCCACCCCACTCCAGGGGAAGGATACTGCAAAATCCCCATTCCCTCCCCACTCCTGGGGGAAGGATATTGCAAAATCTCCATTCCCACCCCACTCTGGGGCCAGCCAGAGGTGATACTTGCCGGTTCTCCGAACTGCCCAAACTTTCCGCTACCAGTTCTCCAGAACCTGTCAGAACCTGCTGGATTTCACCCCTGCTTGAGAGGATGAAAGGATGAATCAACCTTGAGCCAGTGAGAATCGAACTGCTGGCAGTCACCCGAATTAGTTTGCAATACTATATTCTAACCACTGCATCACCACAGCTCCCTAAATAAAGGATTATAAAGCATTCTATAAGATTCCTAAGTGGATTTGGATCAGATACAGATTGGCCTCTTTCAAGCTATACTGTTTGTTGCAGAATATATGCACAATTCCAAAGTTATCACAAAGATTCTATCAAAACATCTGGACATCCATAACAGCTTACATGTCGTGCATGGCCATAGCATTACATCTGATGTAAAATGGGCTGAAAGTCTGACTTAAGCATAATTGCAAATGTTAGCGATTGTTCCAGGGTTTTTATTTGAATGAATTTCTTCATTGTGAACAAAGGTGATGATGATGATGATGATGATGATGATGATGATGATGATGATGATGATAGCTTCCTTTCTACTATTAAAATAAGCTTCAGTCAGCCTGACCCAACTCAGAATGTACTAACCAAGTTTATGGCTTTGTTTTCTTAGAAAATGTGTCATACATACTTACCCTTTCTTAATTCCTTACACAGCTGATTAGCTTAGGGTAAGCTTAGCTCATGAGAAGCGTAAAAATGGAGTTACTTAGGCTATGTTCTTTACAGGAATAATTCTATTTCTCACACCTATTATTTAATCTATTGGAAAAGGAACCAGTAGAGGACAAGCAAGGAAGTACATAAGCTTCACCATGATTAATTCATAATATAGATAAAGCAAAGTTAACTCCAGTTCAGGAGATCAAGGATAGTACAGTGCTATAATCATTATTTTGATGATCACAGTATAGTAGTGTTACTAATAGGTACAGAACATCCTAAGGACATAAAACAGGTACCATAGTAAACAAGAATGTATTTATTTTTAATGTGTGATATGCTGAGACAGGCTAGAAGTAACAGGACAATCAAAATTTGAAATAAATAATAATTCAATAATAATAATAATAATAATTATTATTATTATTATTATTGTGATACATTTTTAAATGTTCAGTTGACTGAGTTTCATGTTTAATGAATAAAAGATGACGACGGCAACAACAACAACAACAATAATAATAATAATAGGTGCTGACAAGATCACCATTGGTCAGTTGCAGAAGGCCACCTTACTAAATCCAACATGGTCATCTCGTTTGCTGTGTATACTGTCATCATCATCATCATCATCATCATCATCATCATCATCATCATAGTATTGACAAAGTCAATGGTATTTGTCACACATTTTTAAATGTCCAGTTGACTAAGTTTCATTTTTAATAAATAAAAGAGAATAATAGTAATAATAACAAATTGCAGCTTCCTGCAATAACACCAGCGGAACTGCAAAAAACTGCACATCCTAAGAAGGTACTTGGTTGATACCTGGGATGCTGGCAGCAACCATTAGCACCAGTCAATGATATTTGTGATGCATTTTTGAATGTTCAGTTGACTGAGTTTCATGTTTAATGAATAAAAGAGATGATGATGATGATGATGATGATCATTGAGCCTTGGTGGTACAGCAGACTAATGTACTGTTAAGTAGCACCAACTGCCTGCAATTACTGCAAATTCAAATCTCACCAGGCTCAAGGTTGACTCAGCCTTCCATCCTTCCAAGATAGGTAAAATGAGGACCCGGATTGTGGGGGCAATAAGCTGACTTTGTATAAAACAGAACACCGCTTAGGGGGTGGCGAAAGCCCTACTAAGCAGGTATATACAAAAGTATGAAGGCTATTGCTTAACACATTGTAAGCCGCCCTGAGTCTCTGGAGAAAGGCGGCATATAAATCAAACTAATAATAAATAATGATGATGATGGGATGCCCTACATAAAAATACCTGCTAAATACAGTAGGAGACAAAAAGAAAAGAAAAAAGAAAAGAAAGAGGAGAAAAAAATACCTTCTGGTGAATGCCCATTTTCAATTATGGAGAATTTTACTACAGTGAATCTTATCTTAATGTCTGGATCAGATAAAGCCAGGTGTATATAAAATTTATTTGATGATCTGAGAACACTTTTAATATGAGGCTTTATTAATCTGTTGGATGAATCGTGCCTGAAGACATAGTATATATAAAAAAAGATTGAATCTTAAGCTGGAATTCCATCAAGAAAATGCAGGAAACTGACTCATTCCTACAACCGGCCCTCGGTTGTTAATATGGACTAGAAGCTGCAAAAATGTTCCCAGCTTTCTCATCACCAAGCTGAAATTTAAGCAGAAATCTTCCGCATGCAAACAGCTGTTCTGCCACTGGGGTAGACTTCAAGCCCTTAATATCGCCCCTGGCGAAAGTCTAACACTGCAGATGATTTGCATAATCGCAGTCTGGTTTTATCCATTCCTCAAGATGTAACTAATATTCCTCACAAATATGTAGCAGTGCCCCCCCCCCCCTAAAAACGTAGTGACACCGGTTGGTTCACAAGTTCTTGGTTTCTTTTGAGCTGAATGTATGACGGATTTCTCGCACGGCGCATTCACGGCGCATTTCGATAAAAATAACTCACAAAAAAAAAATACAAAATATGAAATGAACTGAAAAGGGAATAGGGTAAAAGAAAAAAAAAAAGTAGGACATATTGAAATGCCAATGGGTTTGTAGGAGGCAATTTGATTCCTTACCGGGAGAAATTTGTCAGCAAAGTGATGTTAATTTTGAGCTTTTACAGTATGGCAGAGAAATCAATGGTGTTTCAAATTCTTTTTTTTTTCCTGTTTATTTCAAAATGTTAGTCCGCATTTATAAGAAGGTCAGGTATTTGGGGAAAATAATGTTTCTTCCAGCTGCCACAATTAATGAGGCATTCTCATTAGGAATCATTGACTGTTGGTTCATTATGCGCATCAAATGGATCATTTCCTTCCTTCAGAATGAAGGCAACCAGTTTCTGCAGATCTTATTCCATGCCTGGTAGATCATGACCAACATTTGGAGACTTCTCCACTTCTTGATCATTTGGGTGATCGCACCACCAACGGAAGAGCCTGAATCCACTTCTCTTTAGGGCACAGGTAGTCCCCGCCTTACAACACTTCATTTAGCAGCAATTGTTGGAAGAAATCTCCATCTGGGTTCAGTTCCAAGAGGGGAGAAAGACGCTGGAAATATGGAGGCTGATTGGAAAGATGGTTTGTTGATGGACAAGACCACATGGGTTTGAAGTCCTGGGCAGCTGACCACATGGAGTAGAAAAAGAGGGTTATTTATACCCTCTCTTGAGCCTTGCCCTTGAGCTTCCTGTTCCTGTGCAAGAAATGTATTTTATTGGCTGCTGTCAGACTCCCCTGGGGCTATGCAGGGGTCATAGCTAACTTTGTGGGCTATCTTGAGTAGCCTCTTCTTGATGCACGGGCACGCAGAGCTGCCAAAAGTGGCTCCTCAGGAGGAAGTCTCCTCGAGAGTAAGGCATGGGGCTAATTGGCCACTCCCTTAGCCTATTTAAGGAGGAACACCGGCTGAAGCAATTTGCAGGGAACAACTTGGTTCACATACCTTCGTGTCCTGTCTTGCTTATCTTATCAGCTTCCTGCAAATTGCTTCTGGGCATTCTGCCAACCACAGTAAGTTTTCAGTTATTATTCTTTGAATTCTTGGCGGCTGTTAATGCAATTAATTAACAGCCATTGTTGTAAAAGACTGGTTTATTTATTAATTAAGGTTTGAAATTAAGGTTTGTGTGTGCTGCGTTCTTTGGGGTCTGTAGCTGGGGCAGAACTGTCCCAGGCTTGGTTGAAGCTTGGGCTGATGCAATGAAGGGCCTTGTTGTGCAACAGCTATTGTGGCTGAATGGCTTTGCCCTGAAGGATAATCCCATCATCCTGAAGCTGAAGGTCTTTTGTTTTGTAGATAAACTGGCCCAGTCTTTTGTCTTGTAGCTAGGCTGGCATCAAAATATCTGTTGGGGGCAGGGAGTTGGGGCTGAATCTGCCTTAAGATTTCTATTTCTCTTTTAGGGGAAATATTCTGCCTTTTTAATATTTCCTAAAATATTTCATTCTTCTAGGAGAGGAATGGGTGCTAACTTTCTACACAGTTCAAAGTTACCACGGCACTGAAAAAAATGACCCCATGGTCACATGATGCTAATTCTGTTGCTTGGCAATTGACTCATATTTATGACAGTTGCAGTGTTCCCGGAGTCATCTTTTGCAGCCTTCTGACAAGCCAGGTCAATGAGGAAGCCAGATTCGCTTAATAACCATGTTACTGACTTAACAACTGCAGCAATTCACTTAGCAACTGTGCCAAGAAAGGTCATAAAATGGGGCAAAACTTGCTTAACAAACGGTCTCGCTAGGCAACAGAAATGTTGGGTTCAAGTGCGGTTGGAAGTCGAGAACCACCTGTATCCTTTAGATGAAAGATACGAGGAGAGGACTTTCAAAAGAGGGGGAGAGACTCAGCCATTCAGGTTAATAATTTTATCAGCAAGCACACATCTGAACAAAGACAGCCATTTGGGATGAGGGGGAAGAAATCCCATTTATCAACATTTGAATTTAGTTGCTTATTTGCTGGATCTCTCTGGACAAACAGATCCTATTGCTGCCAGATGCACCCTTTCTGCTTTGATAAGCTGAGCTAACAAAGACTCCCACTTTTCAATTATCTACAGATCCAAGTGGGGAATTTGGCCCCTCCTTTCTTAAAATGAGCTCTGTAAGGTTCGTAAAGTCACGTATCCAAATGTACTCTAAGGGTACATTCACTAAGGCCATAATCAAATTAGGCACAGGGAAGTTATTTTCATCTAAAAGAAGCAGCAAGCATTTTCTTTTTCTCTATCCTAGTCAGTTGTTGGTTGTATCATGCTTTTTTTCTAGCCTTGAATTCATTAGTGGATCTCTAGGAGAGTAGGTGCCAAATGTAAAACAAACCAGGAATTCTATTTGAACCTGAAAGTAGACTTACCTGCAAAGAAGAAGAAGAGGAAGAGGAAGAGAAGAGGAGGAGGAGGGGGGGAGAGGGAGAGGGAAAAGGAGAAGGAGAAGGAGAAGAAGAGGAAGAGGAGAAAGAGAAGAAGAAGAAGAAGAAGAAGAAGAAGAAGAAGAAGAAGAAGAAGCAGCGGAGGAGGAGGAGGAGGAGGAGGAGGAAAATGAAGACAAAGATGAAGACAAAGATGAAGTGAACCTGGCTGAGGCCATCTTGGAGGGTTTGCAACACAACAGAGGTAGGGAGGAAATAGTTTGACTATTTGATATATTTCAGGTTCTTGTCTTGTCTATCCTGATTCCTTGGGATCTCCTATTGTTTTCCATCCAAGAATAACCAGCTTTGGTTTCTGAGATCAACCAAGATTGGCAACTAGCAACCATTTTGCATGAATACAAAAAGAATTCTCAGTTGTGTGGGGAGTTATGATAGAAAACAACAAAGATAGGGGGGGGAGCACTATCACTCAGAAATTATATACAACTATATGCATGGTTGTACATAAGTTATGTACAACCATGTATGTACAGAATTGAATAGAATAACAGAGTTGGAAGGGATTTTGGAGGTCTTCAAATCCAACCCCATGTCTATATCTCTAACTTGGTCTCTATAAAAATCTGTAGCTCTCTGTACTGTAGCACTGCTTTTCAACAATAGTTTGGTCCAAGTTTTAACACTCACTACTTAAAATTTCATGTAGTCATAAAAGTTTAATATTGTTCTGGCAGTGGTGATTCATAACCTTTAAGAAATTAACACATCCCTCCATGAGGAAGAAAGGGGGAAATTTAGAAGAAGAAGAAAAAAAAGGAGGCAGGTGAGATGATCTAAATCTTCAAGAACCTGAATGCCACTTTGATATGGGCCTAAGGCTGATGGCTGATTCACTCATCTGCTATTTATCTTTAAATAGGTTTTCCCCAAAAAATACATAGTTCTCCAGGAAAAAGAAAAGCAGCACCAGCTATAGGTGTGAAACTAATTCTCATCTGAGAATTAATCTCACTAAATGCATTATAACTTACTTCCAAGTAGACGTGGACGGATTAGAGTTAAATGTTACATTAATGTTACCAAGAGCTTTCTTGGAACGGGAGATCGATCAATAGCATAATTTGAAAATCATGGATCACGTTTCATTAGAAATAAGGAAACGTCTTCCCCTTCAGGACATCTGGTAATTTCATCAACATGGTCCGTATAGTTTTCTTGGCGTTAGAGTGGAAGTAGTTTGTCTTCTTATGAGATTCTTTTTCTTTTTCCTCAACCTTCCTTCTTTTTTTTTAAATTTGATTTATATGCCACCCTTCTCCAGAGACTCAGGGCGGCCTACAATGCGCTAAGCAATAGCCTTCATACTTTTGTATATTTTATACAAAGTCAGCTTATTGCCCCCACAATCTGGGTCCTCATTTTACCTACCTTAAAAAGGATGGAAGGCTGAGTCAACCTTAAGCCTGGTGGGATTTGAACTTGCAATAATTGCAGGCAGCTGATCTTCATAACAGTTAATGACACTGCTTTAGTTTGCTGAGCCACCAGAACTCCTTTTATTGTTAACTTTTGGCATTGCCTGGAGGTTCCCATCCAAGAACTAACCAGGCCTGTATCAAGTGCAAGAAATCAGGGACCAAAGCAGTTCAAATAAATACAGGTTTATTGCATGCTAACATTCTGAGTGTCAGGAGGCTGGTGAGTTCGATCCTAGGTAGAGACAGATATTTCTCTCTCTCTGGGTGCCATGGGAATATATCTGCTGCAAACTCTGCATTGGTGACAGGAAGGGGATCTGGTCAGTAAACACTCAGCTCCATTCAGTTGCCCCGACTCCACCCCAATGCAAGGGATTATTTTTGTCATTAAAAGACAAACAAAAAACAAAAAAACCCCTGGATGTGGTGGCTCAGTGGCTAAGGTGCTGAGTTTGTCGATTGAAAGTTCAGCAGTTCAGTGGTTCTTGTGCCGCATAACAGGGTGAGCTCCTGTTACTTGTCCCAGCTTCTTCCAACCTAGCAGTTCGAAAGCACGTAAAAATGCAAGTAAAAAAATAGGGACCACCTTTGGTGGGAAGGTAACAGCATTCCGTGCGCCTTTGCTGTTGAATCATGCTGGCCACATGACTACGGAGATGTCTTTGGACAGCGCTGGCTCTTCGGCTTTGAAACGGAGATGAGCACCGCCCCCTAGTGTTGGAAACGACTAGAACATACGTGCGAGGGGAACCTTTACCTTAAAAGACAAAAATAAACAAATAAAATAAAATAAATACAATTGCATGCTAACATTCTCTACAAGAATCTGAACTACTAAAGGCCAAGGCAAATTAGCACTAGATAAGGGTCGACGGAAGTCAAGAGAGGATGGACTTTGATCTCGTGTGCTGACAACAAAGGTGTAGCATTTTCTCAGTGCAGCCTTCTTCACATTTCCTTCAAAATATGTCCTTCTGAACCCAACGAAATTTACTTCTAAATACATAAATAAACACACAGAGACACACATGATTGGAACCTCAGTAGAGTCCCAAAAGTGCTTTTTCAAGACACAACTGGACTTTCTCGTTTTTCTTTGAAGAGGTTTCACTTCTCATCCAAGAAGCTTCTTCCGCTCTTCGTCAGCGAAACGTCTTCAAGGAAAAACCAGAAAATCCAGTGGTCTGAGAATCTCCATAGACAGCCTCAGAAGAGAAATCAGCTGAGAATCCAGTCTGTTTTTCAAGGAAATTCTAACCCATTGGCAAAGAGTTTGAGATTTGGGGGAAAAAAAAACTGATTATGACAGAAAGAGAGTTTTGAGCACTTCGTTTCCAAAAGTTTGGGATGAATGGTTTTATATTTTATATCATTTTTCACTTTCTAATTAGGTTTCAAATTATTTTTGTGACAGATTCTTCAGTTTTAATATATCTCGGATGTCCCCAGAAAATATGGTTCTTTCCCTCCTGCAAATAGTTGCATGCATTAGAAATGAACCGTACAGATGAGATTCTAAAATAAAATAACATAAAATAAACATTTTCCAATTTTCACATGGAATTAAAAAATGGCATTTTTTTTAAAAAAAAATATTCAATTCCCACTTTTGAAAATCTTTCATGTTAAAATACTATTCCTCAAAATTCTTCAATTATCTACTCCCAACTTTGGCAGAAAGTAGATTACACATTAAGGGATGTGGTGGCTCAGTGGCTAAGATGCTGAGCTTGTTGATTGAAAGGTTGGCAGTTCAGCAGTTCGAAACCCTAGTGCCGCGTAATAGGGTGAGCTCCCGTTACTTGTTCCAGCTTCTGCCAACCTAGCAGTTCGAAAGCACGTAAAAAATGCAAGTAGAAAAATAGGGACCAACTTTGGTGGGAAGGTAACAGTGTTCCGTGCGCCTTTGGCATTTAGTCATGCTGGCCACATGACCATGGAGATGTC
This sequence comes from Ptyas mucosa, assembly GCA_012654045.1. Classification (NCBI taxonomy): domain Eukaryota; kingdom Metazoa; phylum Chordata; class Lepidosauria; order Squamata; family Colubridae; genus Ptyas; species Ptyas mucosa. Next base: position 1,869,167 of record WNWU01000063.1, on the reverse strand, counting down.
TTCGGACAGCGCTGGCTCTTCGGCTTTGAAACGGAGGTGAGCACCACCCCCTAGAATCAAGAACGACTAGCAGATATGTGTGAAGGGAATCTTTACCCTTACCTTAGATTACACATTCTCTGGTAATAACCACGAAGATCACACAATGAATGACTATATTGTTGCAGAATCTGAAATAGACTTTAAAATGTCTCCTTCGTGCGCATCAAGTTTCCTGATGGAATTTTGTGACAGCAATATATAACAATGATTTCCTACCAGCTTCTTCTAGGATGTGGATGGAGGGATAAATAATGTTTATTTTAGTCCAAGATCAGAGATGTAAATATAAAGCATTGCAAACACAACACCAAACAACAAAATTTGTTTTAGAAAATTATTAGCATTGAAAATATAGACATGGGACTTCAATCTGTGCATCAGTCTTTGTACCACCTGCAATGCTACTTGTTTTCTAGGAAGCATGGCTCCAGAAGGAAATGTGGATAACCTATAAGGAATTGGGTATGTCTAGTTTAATGAAAAGAAGGGCTAGGGGAGACATGATAGCAATGTTCCGTTATCTCCAGGGCTGCCACAAAGAAAAGGGAGTCAAGCTATTCTCCAAAGCACCTGAGGGCAGGACAAGAAGCAATGGGTGGAAAATAATCAAGGAGAGAAGCAACTTAGAACTAAGAAGAAATTTCCTGACTGTTCTGTTCTGTTCTGTTCTGTTCTGTTCTATTCATCTGGATTTGAATCATGTACAAGGATTTGAAATATCTGGATTTGAATCAGATATGTTGGCCTTTATCTACCCAGACATAAAAGTTATATTAGTGGATGATTTGATTTGTCATAAAATAAATAAAACAATGTTATGTGCGCACTGACTAGTTAAAGTCAGAAGTACAGGAGAGTAGCCATTCTGAATTGGAGGCATCTGCAAACTGGGTTTGAAAAAAAGAAGACCATTTTCCAGGCTAGGAAAATACACAGTAGTACCTTGAAGAAAATCACTGGAAATATAATAAAGGAGGGTAGAGATTCTAGAACATAGAATAATAGGGTTGAAAGCGTGGTGAAATCTAAAATTTGTTACTATCAGTTCTGTCGCCGTGGCTTGGTGGGGGGGTGGTAATGAAACTGGGTGGGCATGGCCATTTTTTTTTTTACTTTTAAAACCATTTTTTCTACAACCGCTTCGGCAAAGAGGTTGCTTTCAAAAGGCTCTGACGATCCCAGCTGACTTGCCTGATCGGCAGAGGCTTTTTTTCTTTTAAAAGCCTCTGCCGATCAGGCAACTCAGCTGGGATCGTTAGAGGCTTTTAAAAGCATTTTTTTAACAATCTCTTTGGCCAAAGAGGTTGTAGAAAAAATGTTTCTAAAAGAAAAAAAAGCCTCTGCTGATCAGGCAACTCAGCTTGGATTGTCAGAGACTTTTAAAAGAAAAGAAAAGCCTCTGCCGATCAGGCAACTCAGCTGGGATCATCAGAGGCTTTTAAAAGCATTTTTTCTACAACCTCTGAAGAGGTCCTCCTGTTCCTCTGCCTCTCTACTGTCAGCCTCTGGAGGCTCCGAAGTCTGTGCATCACTCCCCGATGGCCCTGGCCCCATCTCTGCCTCCGACGCAGAGCCCTCATCAGGGCCTTCCCCACCTCCAGGACTGGCCTATGTTCTTCCTCAGCCTCATCACTGTCCGACTCCGCTGCCAGCTCCACAGGCTGCTGGCGGACCACAACAGTAGTATCTGAGCACTCTGTTCATGTATTTTAATCCCTGCTGCTCCAAGCGTGCTCAGTTCAGGATTCCTTAAAAGCTAACAAAATGCTGTTCTCCTTTATGTGTCTTCAGATGTATCTAGAGGTGCTTTCAGACAAAACCCAGTGACCTCTCTGGGACCATGTTTTTGGGTTTTTTTGCTTGGACCTAAGCATGGCAGAAACATGCCCTGGCATCACCTTTCTTTTTCCCCCTGCTGTGGAAGAGAACAACAACAACAAAGGAGAAACAGAGCTGTTGCTCATCAGATAAACACAAAGCCTGTTAAAAAAAAAAATTCCACAGCAGGATTTCCGAATCTTTTGATCTCATCTCCAAGGGAGAGGCAGAAGATTGCAAGCTCACAACAAGAGATGCTTCTAGGTGTGATGTTGATTAACCTAAATTTAACTTGAATTATCTGTTTTCAAAGCCTTCAAGTGCCATCTCAAAATGGAACTGTAATACTCATGTACGTTAGTATATAGGGAAATATTTGACAGCATCTGCCTGGCGAGTGATATTATGGACATCAGCTTCCGATAAATGGGAATTGGATATTTTAATGCTATTTGCTAGAAAGGCCTTTTGATAGCATCTAGACTGCATGAAGGGCGTTCTAAGAAGATATGAGTTTCCATTTTCCTTTGTTTTACGAGACCTACGATTTGATACTTGCATCCCATTAGTAGAACTGTTACACAATGATTTGCCTCTCAACATAATAAATTACATTGAGGCACGCTAAATCTACTATTTTTCACTTCAACCACTGGCAAGGATTATACCAGTAGTATAATACCGTGTTTTCCCAAAAATAAGACCCTGTTCTTATATTTTTTTGAACCTCGAAATAAGTGCTTGGCCTTACTTTCGGGGAGGTCTTATTATTTTGGGGCACGTGGAGCAAGATGGGGACCCTCTTGCCATTTAACCTGATTTCCAGCTCTGAGTTTAAATATTTTTGGGGAGGGCTTATTTTTGGGAAGAGGCTTATTTTAACGCATGTGCTCAAAAGCCAAACTGGGCTTATTATCAGGGGATGCCTTATTTTCAGGAAAACAGGTTAGGTCCATCAGACAACTGCAAAATTATATCCTGCAACAATACCTTTAACATCATCAAACAGCATCTGCCTATTCCGGGTCCTTGAGTGGTGGATTAAAATTCCAAATTCAGTCTAAACTTAGAATAGAATAGAATAGAATAGAATAGAATAGAATAGAATAGAATAGAATAGAATAGAATAGAATAGAATAGAATAGAATAGAATAGAATAGAATAGAATA
>WNWU01000063.1:1836642-1862651 GCA_012654045.1 Ptyas mucosa | reverse complement strand
GTATTGCAGGCTAACTCTGCCCACTGCCTTGAGTTCAATCCTGACTGGCTCAAGTTAACTCAGTCTTCCATCCTTCCAAAATCTTGTCAAATAAGTATCCAGATTGTTGAGGGTAATATATGTAATAGCAATAGGATTTAGACTTATATACCGCTTCTTTGTTCACAATGAAGAACTTCATCCAAACAAAAAAACTGGAGCAATCATTAATATTTGTGATTATGTTTAGCAATAGCAATAGGACTTAGACTTATATACCTATATAGTGCTTTAGAGCACTCTCTAAGCAGTTATATAGTGTCAACATATTGTCCCCAACAATCTGGGTCCTCATTTTACTGACCTCGGAAGGATGGAATACTGAGTCAACCTTGAGCTGACTCAAGGATCGAACTCCTGGCAGTGGGCAGAGTTATCCTGCAATACTGCATTCTTACCACTGTGCCACCACATCTCTTAAAGATTCAGTAAATCACTTAGAGAGGGCTGTAAAAGCACTACGGAGCAGTATATAAGTCTAAGTGCTATTGCTATTTATAGGATTTAGATATACTTGTCTATAGCTGTCTCATCTCTTTGGAAAACATAAGTGGAACATGTATAAGGATTAAATCTAATTAATTACAATATGGTCTTATCACATCAGGCCAAAAAAGGTTAATCCGTGTCTTCCAAAGGCTCCTGGACTATAATGTAGAGTTTTCATTTTTCTGCTTTTTAAAACCAAAACACATTTTTTTTAAAAAAAATAAAATAATTAAAAAAAAACGAGAGAAGGAAATAGAATGAGCGCTAACCAAACAAACAAAAACCCTTAACCCCCCTCTTCTGACCTTCAGGAGTTAATTAGCCATTGATTCAGATTAGCTTCAGACAGATTTTTTTTGTTTTTCATTATTTTGAGCAGCATCCTTTGGGGATCTAGTATAGAAATGTAAATGACAGAGAGAAGCGGGGGAGGGGAGGAAAGAACCAAACAAACGCCGGACTGTAAAGTAAACATTGGTTGAGGGGCGATTGTCATTTGCGCAACTTACTTTGGAAACTTAAAATTTCAAAACTTTTTTTTTTAAATGATAATACCGAAGATAAGGCAAGACGAGGCAAGTCAAAACTGAGAACAAGCAAAGAAGAAAGCCCCGAATAGCATCTAATGTTATCGAGGCTCGCTAAATGCCAAGTGGCATGAATTTATAGTGCAATTTATCATACGATACAGATAAGGAACCCGAATGGGTAAACTGACAGGTTTAACTGATGACACTAAGTAAAAATACAAGCGGTGTATTTTTTTTAAATGTTTTTTTAAAGCATTCCGGGATAAGGATATGCATGTCTTTCCTTTCTTTCTTTCTTTCTTTCTTTCTTTCTTTCTCCCCCCCTTTTTTATCATAAAGGATTATAGGGACAGAACAAGTTAAAACAAATCTGCAGCTGCCAGAATGTATATCACCATGAACGAGGAAAGTTTGTTCTTTTAGAAGTTCATTGCTACAAGTCTTATCTGCTTGCTCCCAGAGCCGGCCTACCTATTGGCAGAAAAGCCACGTTTAAATGCCGTGTCCTGCTGCAGTATGACAGCAAAAGAGATCCAGGATGAAATACACAAATAAAGATTTGGTTCTGGATGGCTAAGAGGCCATTAAGCAGACGTTCTCCCTTCTCACCCCACTGATGTGGTCAACGTATCCCCCACATCCACCCACCCGGGTTTGTTCCTTACGGGTGAACGATTTGCCCAGCAAGCAAATGAAACTGCAAAGGTTTGCAAGAAAACCTCAGCCATAGGCACCATAAATAGGTGAAAGGTTTGGATCAACAATACGGAGATTTTGCTTTGTAGATGGAAGCGAAGGCACGACACAAATTAGTCCTCGTTGCATGATGCAAAGGCAGAGAATAAAAGCCAGACAATGTCGCAGCAATGTTTCAAACTGAGCTGCCACGATTAATGAAGTGGCATCTTGCTTACATCAAAAGTTCGTGCCATGATTAATGCCTTCATTTATAAGATGTCAGGGTGTGTTTTGCTACTTATGGCTAACTAATTAACAGAAGTGCGCTTGTGTCTCATGCACGATCATCACAATGTGCGTGTGTGCTTGTGTGTTGCACAGGCTAGCCTAAGAAGGAGACAACGTTGTGTTTGTGGAGAGAGAAAAAGAGACGGCATTCTTTGTTGCTACAGAGTCACAACTTATTGTTATGCACAGCAATATTTCTAGCAATGGCTCTTAGACTTATATACCGCTTGACAGTGCTTTACAGCCCTCTCTAAGCAGTTTACAGAGTCAGCCTATTGCCCCCAACTATCTGGGTTCTCATTTTTCTAGCTTCAGAAAGATGGAAGGCTGAGTCAACCTTCAGCTGGTCAGGATTGAACTCATGGCAGTGGGCAGAGTCAGCCTACAATACTGTATTTTGACAGAGACTCAAGATTCAAGGCAAAAGGCAGAACTGAACATTTGGGGGGGGGAAGTAATTCCTTCCTTCCTTCCTTCCTTCCTTCCATCCATCCATCCATCCATCCATCCACCCATCCATCTAATTTTATTGATATTTTATTGAGGTTATTGTGGTTCATCTCTGCTAAAATTTCAGGAGCCAGAGCAATAACAGGACATGATTTCCAATATTAAATGATGGGATATGGTGTTTTGCAGAATTGTCTCTGTTCAACACGACTGCAGTTTGCTCTGGAAACTCATTACGGGAACCCAAAGAAATACACAGCCTAAGAAAAATTTTGCCCATTTAAATTACTTGTTCTGGTGGCAAAAACTGAGCTTTATTATGGAGAATAGTTATTCCCTGGGTGCAGCATTAAGTTATTTAGTTCCTAGCAGAGAGACTTCATTTCTTATTTATTTACAATGTTTGTATATAATCCCCATAACAACGTTCCCTGGATGTCTTGCAATAAACCAGCATAAAAACAATTTAAATACAAAATAGAACATAAAAACCATAGAATCAAAAGCAACATAAAGCATGACAACAGCATCCACACAGTACGTACAAATTAGGCACACAGTTAAAAGCAAGGCCCAGACAATGAATTATTTAGAAGGTCTGGATTCAGAGGAAGGTTTTCATCTTGAAGAAAAGACCACGTAAGTGGCCTCAATTGGCTTCAAGTGAACATTTCTACAAAGACTGTTTTATGCATCACCCCTCACACAAAAAAATTACATAGTCCCTGCGGTGTTTCTTCACTCAGTAGTCACATCAGGTCACTGAAAAACATTTTCCATATACAATTTTGTCAACCCTCAAGAAATGTATTTACAAATCAAAGGAGGATTTGAAGATCAACATTTCTGCTTGAATTACATAAACCTGGAGGCATATTGGAAGACGTCATATTTTGAGGATGATGTCAGATTTCTAGGTTGTGTGTAGGAAATCATATTTGGGACCAATTGCTATGTCAAATCAATTTATGCAAGAACAGTGTACAATATAGAATAGAATGGAATTCTTTATTGGCCAAGTGTGATTGGACACACAAGGAATTTATCCCATTTTCTGGGATAGTGCTGTACTGGACTAATAGTTAAAGGCAATAGAGTATTTTCTCTGCTTGGAGACGGAGAAGTTCTACTACTCTCTTCCTGCTCTATTTTGACTTTCATTGTCCTAAAGAATTTGCAGATGGGGATCCATAATTTAGCTCTAGAAACTAAAATAATCAATCTGTCTTTTCTTAATGTTGGTTCATCTACATTCAGGATCTCAACAAATAATGTCCCAATCTCTCACTTCCCACCCTCTCTCTCCCCCTCCCTCTCTCCCCCTCTTTCCCTCCCTCTGGCCTCTCTCTCCCTCTCTCCCCACCCTCTCTCTCTCTCCCTCCCTCCCCACCCTCTCTCTCTCTCCCTCTCCCCTCTCTCTCTCTCTCCACATGATTCTGGAACTCTTTTCTGTGAGATATAGGTAAAAGTAAAGATAAAGGTAAAGATAAACATTTCCCCTGTCCAGTCATTTCTGACTCTAAGGGGTGTGCTCATCTCCATTTCTTAGTTGAAGAAGCCAGTGTAGTCCAAAGGCTTTTCTGTGGTCATGTAGTCAGTATGATTACAAGTCATACTGAATGCTTTTATCATCCCACCAAAGTGATACCTTTTTATCTACTTGCATTTGCATGCTTTCACACTGCTAAGTGGGCAGGAGCTGGGACAAGTAATGGGAACTCACACAGTGGTTGGGTCTCAAACCTGGGCTGTCAGCTTTCCAACTGACAAGGTCGGCATCTTTAACTGGTGAGCCATCGTGCCCCTATTGTGAGTTATCACAAACCACCATAAACCTGTGAGACGCCCACCAAGATTTTCATTTGTGAGAAGTAGGACATGTGCTCCTTTTCTGGCCACTTTGTAAATATTTTGTATTTACAGTATACCAAATATTTACAGAGTAGACATTTTGTTAAATTAAGAATGGAGGCATAGACATTTCGTTAAAAATATTTACTACTTTTGTAGGCCCTGGACTGTTCTTTTGCATTGGAATTCTACTAAGCTCTGTCTTTTTCCTCCCTTCTCCAATAAACCAGATGCAATCATCCCTATTAGAATCAGCAAAATCTTGATCAAAGGGAGTGGGTGGAATTAATTTTGATATGGCAATTCTGCGTGCTGCTTCTTATTATGCCGATCTTTTCTAGATCTCACTTGAGAACCACGATTGCAATTCTATCAGTGGCAACAATGTTGATCTCAAGAAATCTCCTGTTGTTTCTAAATGTTTAAAGCAAAGTAATCTCTCCTTTGAGTCAAGTTTGATTTCTGGCTACTTCACAAGAATGTCAAGAACATTTGGCACTGTCACTTCTGGTAGTTTATCCAATTGTTCTGGGGATTTGTAGTGGTCTCCCAAGCAAGCATCCATCTGGTTTACTCAATTTGGCTGTTTTTAAGGTCAGTCACAGTTGGCAAAGTGTTACCTTAGGTTGGACTTAGGCCAAAATAAAATATGTTGATATTTTATATATGCTGTACTTTCCTGATCAATGCATTGCATTACTTTTTCTTTGAGAAAATTATATGCCTATGCATGTTTTGTGTGTGTTTGTGTATTTGTGCATGCATGAATGTGTATATATGTGTATACATGTAATGTGGGTGTGTGTGTCTGTGTGCATATATATATGTGTATGTGTGTATATGTAAGTATCACTAGATTGCAGTGACATTGCAATACATTATTTTTATACATCTCTGGTCCAGGGGTGAAATGCTCCCGGTTTGGACCGGATTGCCTGATCTGGTAGCGATGACGGCGGGTGGTTCGGAGAACTGGTAGCAAAAATCCCTGCCCCCCCCCTCCCCGCATGCCCAGCTGAGCCGCACGATCATCAGCGGCTTTTTTTTTTTTTTTTTAGTTTTAAACGCATTTTATCTACAACCTCTTTTGATGAAAAAATGCTTTTAAAAGTTTAAAAAGAAGTCGCTGATGATCGCGCGGCTCAGCTGGGATAGTCAGAGGCTTTTCAAAGCATTTTTTTCTGCAACCTCTTGGCCGAAGAAGTGGTAAAAAAAATGCTTTGAAAAGTCTCTGACGATCCCAGCTGAGTTGCCTGATTGGCAGAGGCTTTTCAAAGCATTAGAAAAAATGCTTTGAAAAGTTAAAAAAAAAAAGTTGGCCACGCCCACCCAATCACATTACCCCCACCACCAAGCCACACCCACAGAACCGGTAGTAACAAATTTTACATTTCACCCCTGCTCTGGTCTAAGAAGGTAATTAACTGATTGATCAATATTCTTATATATTAGTGTTCAAAATAAGGTGGGTTTCTTTTGTCATTTATCTCCATCTTTGGTTAGTTACAGTAGCAATTTACACTACTTAGGAATTATTCTATGTATGTGAACTAGCTTATAATGGAAGATTCACCTCTATATTGTTTTTTTTTCTCTCCCGTTATAAATAATATCCTAAACTGACACTTACTAATTTGTATTTTAAAAATAGGCTTATGAATTTTCTCTCAGTCAAAATGATAAACAATCTACACTCAATTTGACATGCGGGGGGAAAAAATTCTTGGTTTATTACTTATATACTTAATACTTAATTATTATTACACAGACAGATTTCATTAAAAGGCTAAATATCACATTGTTTGTATTTAAGCTCTGGGTTAGTTTTGCTACATTTCTCTCCATGAGGCTTCATTTCACCTTCCCAGGTTCAGTTATATTTGTCTTTATTGCATTTAAATGAACAATCAAGCAATAGTTTCCTCATTACTGATGTTCCAGCTGCCCAGTTAATATTTACAAATGTTTTCATGTTTCAAAGTCAGTATTTCAAGCTTTGACCAAGTTACTGGAGAAACCTGTCAGCTACCCACCTTCTCGAATATTATTATTATTATTGTATCAACTGCACTGTAAAATAGACGGTGAGATATATGCTGTATCCTAGCATCTGCTGCAGATTTATGTCCAAAGCTTTAATGAATTGCAACAGAATGAAACAATGGTAAATTTGAGACAACCCCAAAAACATTGAAGGAACATCTGTTGCAAAGATATCTATCACAGGAAGTGCTTCTTGCAAACTAGTAATAAGAGGATAAAAATGATCAGGTTATGCTAATTTTGAGCTGGGAAGTCAGCGTGAAGTACAGCATAGCATAAAATTGTGCTCCGATTACCTGTTGTGAGAATTGTGCATCCAACTGAATGTAGAACTTTCTTCTTAGAACTTTCAGTGAATAACAATAACCCAACAATGATCACTGCCCTTCCTATAATTACCACAATTCATCATGAGGAAGGAGAAATGAGCACCAAATATCTATCATAAAATGAAGTTCATGTGTAAAGTTACAGTATTATTGTCCGGCTGCTCTTTCTTAAGATATCTTATGCATATATGTGATGTATCTAACCAATTATGATAGCCTCAAAAAACAAGTGATTGACTTGGTGCTTGTATAGTAAAAATAACAAGGATGAGTCTAAAATGGCTCATCCCCCCCCCCCAATTCTACCTCATTTTGTTTTAATTGATGTCGACACTTTTAAGCAGTTTGCATTATCTCCACATTGGCTGAGAGTTGAATGGAAAGTAATGCCTTCGATGTTATAATTCGCCAACAGGTATCAGGGCTGATGTACTACAAACTCTAGCATTCTTGTTTCGTTTTAGTTGTCAGGAAGCTGCTGTGAGAAGAGGTTGTACATTATTCTTAATAAAATGGAAGCTTAGGGTGAGTTTTCATCAGTATGCTTCAAGGAACGTACAGTAGCTGTATTTTTGACAGCCTAAGAAGTTCTCCAATTGAAACGTACCACCAAATGCAAGTTGTTTATACCAGTGAGTGTGTTGACATGAGTACTGTGCATCACTGGGTCAAAAAAATATAAATACAATGTCCCAGGCAGAGCTGATTCATGCAAACAAGAACAAAGTGGATGACTTGTGACAGCAACTGGCAAGTTTCTAGGAGAAAGTTTGATGAACTCATTAAGGACAATCAGCAGATCACTCAAACAGAAATTGCTACCAAGCAATGGCATTTCACAGGAATATGTGGGTGATGTTCCTCCAAGTCAAAGGATCGTGAAAGTTAGGTTACTTGCATGCTGATGCCAGAGCTGAAAGCTTCAAGAGTTGAAATTTGCTAGCAATTGATGTTGGGCTACAACAATGAAGGTGAAGAATTTGTTTACAGGATCATGACAGCTGACAAAACACGGGCTCAAAAGCTTCAACATTAAACTTCTATATGTCTGTAGACTTCCATCATTCCATTGAAGGATGTGACTTTGTACACTTGGCTGTAAAATTGTTTTTTCTCCATGCTTTATATGTTTTACTTTATATAGCCTTCCAACCTTTCTAAGGTAGGTAAAATGAGGACCCAGATTATGGGGGCAATAAGATGACTTTGTATAAATAAAGAAAAGTATGAAGGCTATTGCTTAACACATTGTAAGCCGCCCTGAGTCTCCGGAGAAGGGGCGGCATATAAATTATATATATATGAATAGCTAAATTGGACAGGGGAAACCTTTACCTTTACCTTAAGTAACTCAAGGATTACAACCAGATGCATAAAAAGGCATTTAAAAGAATGTATTCTCATGGTCACATTCCATTATTTAGTACCAAAGGATAAAAAAAAAATCTACTGTTTGCAAAAACGTGTTATCATAATTGCACTTGAATGGTTTCTAAGTTGTTCTTCTGTGTCGGTTTCAAACTGGGTCAAAATATCAAGCTGTTTGTGCTTGGTAGGCTGATATTTTTAACAAGAGAATCAGTTTGAAGAATGGTAATCTTCCAAGGTTCATTTTTTCTTAGTGAGGTTCTGAGCATAAATACAGTAGTGGCCAAAATTGTGGAAACCTTTTGGGAAAAGTGTATTTTTGAGGTTTGATGGCTAATAACACCACTTTTTCTTGGAGTTTCCAGATAATCATATTCCACTGCTGGAATGGCCTGGGAATAGCCCAGACCTTAACCCAATTAAAAATCTATGGAGCTGACTAAAGAAATTTGTTAGTCAGAAGCAACCCATCAATAAAACCCAGTTAATAGAAGCAATCCTTCAATCTTGGTTTCACATTATAACAGCTATGGAACTAAAAGACTTGGTTCCCTCCATGGGAAGACATTGTAAGACTGTCATTCATGCTAAAGGTTACCCAATGAAGTATTAACTGACATGGTGATAATCTTTGTATATCTCGTTTTTTCTATGGTGATAATTTTTGTATATCTCGTTTTTTCTACGTGTTTCACTTTTCTTTTTTATACTGTAACTGTTGTTCTAATAGCAAATTCTTCATAAAAGTTATTGCTTCACATTCTTGATTAAATTATCTTTCCATTCATATATAATTTTAGGGTACGACTCCAGAAAAACAAAAAGTGGTGTTATTAGCTAGTTTTAGAAAATACGCTTTTCCCAAAAGGTTTCCACAATTTTGGCCACTACTGTAGCTTGACATTTGGGGACGATTTAGGGGGACAAGACAGTAATTGTTCTGCTTGATTTAAACAGGAAATGTCCAAATCATTTATCCAAGATTGGTGGTTGGGTTTTTTTGGAATCAGAGGTCAACATTTCCAGAGGGCAAATCTTGTGGAAGAACTGCTGTAGAAATGAGAACCAGGAGCCAATTCTAATAAGAAAGATGGTTTGAGCTAATAAAAAGTACAGAATCCTTTCCTAAAACAATTTTCTTGCCTTCCTTTATACCTTTTCTAATAAGAAGAGAAACCTTGCTAGGTTAAAAAATAAAATAAAAAAAGAATTAAGGAGAGCAAATGGGGGAGAGAGAGAGAGAGACACTATTAGATAGAAAGTCAAGGAAAAGTCTGAAATATACCTCTTTACACTTAGAAGAACCTGTTATTTCTTTCATGATGGGAACATGCTTGTCAAAGGCCTAGAGGTGTCATATCTAATGTGGCCTGAGGTTAGCTGTAATGTGTCACCCAGCGTACACACAAAAGGACATCAAATACAAGCTTTGAATTATTTCTTCGAAGGAGACTTGTGATCACTTTTCATTGCTATATTGATTATGATGATGGCAGGGATAATGGTGGTATCAATGTTAACTTTCATTGGTCCAGAAATAACCAGTAACTTCCAAATTCTTTGGCTGATATAACAAAAGCTAAACAGGGCCAAACCCATGATTACCTCATGGTCTCATATCCAGGTAGGTTTAACCCTGTTTAGCTTCTGTTATATCAGCCAAGGTTGGAAGTTACTGATTATTTCTGGACCAAAGAAAGTTAACGTTGCTAAGCTTCTATTATTGGAAAGTTGAAAGGATTGCTTCTCCAGGGTGTGCTGAACTCTTTCTGGAGAGCTTAAATGACCTCTGCGCTAAAGGGTTCCACTTTATGAGCAAGAGTTGGCTGTTGATAGCTATCGTTGCATTTTAACTATTTTAATTCCTCAAGGTGCTCTGGCACCCTGCCTGATTCGTAACTCCGGCTTGCAGGTATTTCTAATCTAATGACTGGTATTTAGGGCAGCTTTTTGCAAGCAAAGAATCTTTTTGTATTTTTTGTACAGGCAATCCTTGACTTACAACAGTTCATTTAGTGACCATTCACACTTACGACCATCGCAGCAACCCCACGGTCAAGAGAGGCCAGGCGAGGTGAAGCGCCCCTCGGCATGAATGACATCGAGTTGGCCATGCCCACCCAGTCACATGACCACCAAGCCATGCCCACAGAACCGGTAGTAAAAAAGTTTGGTTGAAAAGGATGTCCTGGAAGTTGGCAATGCTAAGCAACTTGTGTCAAGAGAATAATATGTACATGTCCATGAAGTCATCAGAAGAAACTCATAACGATCATCTCAAATGAGCCAAACCAAGCCCTCTTTGTCCTACTCAAACCTAGCCTTCCCTTTTCTTCCCTGCATCAATTCAGAAGACCTCTCCCAACACTTTATTAGTACCCAAAGAAAACAATAAACTGCATCTGCTTAAAGGTGCTTTTTGTCCTGTCCCTCTCTACTGCAGGAGGAAAAGACCTGTAAAAACTTGAGAAGATACATTTTAAGAAAATTTTCTATTGATAATTGTTTAATGTTTGCATGGATGATTTATTGAGAAGGTGTAAGATTTATTCTCTAAAAAAAACAACTAATTGTCAGGGTTCCAAGGAAGACTCCCAACAAAATAAAGCTCTGAGTCCTGAGGTTCCTCAAAGTTCCAATTTATTAGAGATGTCATGTTGGCACATCTGGGAAAACCCAAATCTGAAAGCTTCCAGGTTTCCTCCACCCAGCTAAGAGTTCACAGCCCTGCCCCACACCCACAAGTTCATCACATTGTCCAATCAACTCTTCACACTCCACCGGATACAATCTTCATGCAGTCTGCATCAGACACAGGCAAAAGTCCTTGCGTACGGAATGTTGTTATGACTAACTTTCTACTGCTCCAACAACTCCTCCCTCCCAACTTCCCCAGCGAAAATATGTGGCAGTTTAGAAGCAAAAAGAAAATTGTATTCCAAAACTGACACTAATGTTGTTGTACCTCTCTCTTTTGGATGGGTATTAAAGCTGAAACAAGCAAAGAGAATTTTGAATTGCTTGTTCAGTCAAATATTTGCAAATATTTCTATGTTTGTTAAGAAGACAAGAGGCCAGTGGCAATGCTATCTGCTCAGCATAGACAACTTCCAGGCCAAGACTTCATAACAGAGAGAGAAACAAAGCAGGAAGAAAAAGCTAAAACTCAATGAGGTTATACAGGCATTTAGTACCTCCATTATTCCATATTTCTATCCCATATGATTAGGTGGTTTCTAAAATTACCCAACAACATAAACTTGTTCATCTTCCTTCATAAGAAAGTTTTATCAGGGGAGGGCTTCAAAAATTGTAGCAAGGGGTTCTCTGCCCAGTTGCTGGGTGGGTGTGGCCATGGTGGGCATGGTTTAGTTGGCCTCCTGCACCATGGTGGTGGTGGTGGGGGCATTTTTGCCCTCTCAGGCTCCAGAGGATTACCTCTGGGAGGGTGAAAACTGCCTCCCCAGGCTTCGGAAGCCCTCTGGAACTGGAAATAGGCCCATTTCTGGCCTTCTCAAACTTCCGGTAGGCCCATTTTTCACCCTCCCTGAGCCTCTGTGCACACCCTGCACTTACCTGCATCCAAAATGGGCCACATGGGAACTCCTAGGAGGGGCAGGATGTGATGTGCAGGGCCAGCCAGGAGTGAGATTTGGGGGGTTTTCCAAACTGCACAGAATCTTAGCTAGAAGTTCTCCCAAACCCCTGGAAACCCCCAGCAGCCCACTCTGAGTTTTATTCCTTTCGGCAGAGCTTCCTACTAGATTCTGTAACTATGTTTTGATGGAATTAAATCCAATTTAATAGAACAGGGCTTAGATTCCAATAATCATAGCGATAATCAAATATTTTAGCTTTGTTGATGAGATTAGGGAAGTCTATAGACTCACAAACTAATGGGATTACTCCGTGTTCTTTAGTGTATTAAAAAAAATCTTTTGAGGCACAGAAAGACACTGGGATAAGATATTACTTTTTTTGCTGTTACCCACAAATTAATTATAGTTTACAGTAACAAGTTTGAGGATTTGTCAAAATAGAAGCATCATTCGTAGTTCGAGATGTCCCCCATTCTAAATTAGAATAGAATAACAGAGTTGGAAGGGACCTTGGAGGTCTTCTAGTCCAACCCCCTGCTTAGGCAGGAAACCCTATACCACTTCAGACAAATGGTTATCCAACATCTTCTTAAAAACTTCCAGTGTTGGAGCATTCACAACTTCTTGAGGCAAGCTGTTCTACTGGTTAGCTGTTCCAACTGTCAGGAAATTTCTCCTTAGTTCTAAGTTGTTTCTCTCCTTGATTAGTTCCCACCCATTGTTTCTTGTCCTGCCCTCAGGTGCTTTGGAGAATAGATCTAACATAATAGAAAACAATTTTTGTTTTTGTTTTTGCCTATGGTTGTTGGAGTCAATTACGACTCTAAAACCTGATCTTCTGTGTATCTTTAGCCAACAAATACTGTACTGAATCTAAAATGAAAAGCAATTCAGCTGTGGGCTATTGCAGCACAATTTTAGATGTACCTTTGGCTGTTGCTATAACAAAGCTACTGAATTTCTTTCTTTCCTTTGTGCATTTACCACAACACCAAACAAAAGTAATAAATATCTTAAAATGATGACATTTCTTCACCTCTCTTACTGAGGTTTTAACAGATTTAACTCGAAGGGACCTTATAGGTTGTCTAGTCCAACCTCCCGCGTAAGCAGGAGACCCCACACCATTTCTGACAAATGGCAGTCCAATCTTTCCTTGAAAGTCTCAAGTGATGAAGCTCCCACAACTTCCGAAGGCAACTTCTGTTCCATTGGTTGATTGTTCTCACCGTCAGAAAGTTCCTCCTTATTTTCAAGTTGAATCTCTCCTTGATCAGTTTCCAGCCATTATTTCTTGTCTGTCTCTCAGGTGCTTTGGAAAATAGCTTGACCCCTTCCTCTCTGTGGCAGCTCCTCAAATACTGGAAGACCGCTATCATATCTCCCCTGGTCCTTCTCTTCACTAGACTAGCCATGCCCAGTTCCTGCAACCATTCTTCATATGTTTTAGTCTCCAGTCCCCTAATCATCCTGGTTGCTCTCTTCTGCGCTTTTCTCAACATCTGTTTTATAGTGTGGTGACCAAAACTGGATGCAGTACTCTAGGTGTGCTCTTACTAAGGCTTTATAGAGTGGTATTAGTACCTCACTTGATCTTGATTGTATCCCTCCCTCAACTATGTGTATATGCACCAAGGTTCACCCTGAACCCATATACAATTATGTACAGTATATTTTTAAAAAGTCCTACATTTCCAGCTTTCTCTTACAAGTGTAGAATTTTGTCATGAATCATTTTAGAATAAAAGAAAAGACGGGCCTTTTAAAGCATTGCTAAATTATTAAAGATTATAGCAGCACTATATGATATTTTGAATCCATACCGTTCTCTTGAATCAGCTGCATTTTGTAGCCCCTGTTGCTATCGATTTATTAATATACTTAACATCAAAAGAAGCATTTGTGGCTGATTAGAGTTGCTTTATCTGCTTTGTCAATATACTCTGTTGCATACTTTCAAACAGCTATGCTCTATTTTATTTACTTTCACCCAATATGTGCAATGTTATTGCTAAATGCTACTTCATCTTAATGTCTTAACTCATTTCTACCCACCAGCCAACAGTGAAAAGATTAACCAAAAAAAAAATGGAAGACAAATATAAGGAATAAATTTTAACTGTTTAATTTTCTTCTATAAGTACAGGATGTGTTTAAATAATGCTGCATAGTATCATTACAGTGTCAATACTTTGGCCTCTTAATGCAAGCTGTGTGTGTGTGTGAAAGAGAGAGAGAGAGAGAGAGAGAGAGGTAGAGGGGAAGGAGAAAAAGAGAAGGAGAAAGAAAGAGGAAGAGGAGGAGGAGGAGAAGAAGAAGAAGAAATAAGAAGGAGGAGGAGGACGACACACTGAAGTGAATTTTCAGGTCCACTTTTGGGGAAAGACTGTGTGTGAATATCTATATTTTACTGTACTTTTTATTCATGGGTCAAAAAAACTTTGTGTGAATTTTTCTGCTCCGGCCCCCCTGTACACAAAAAAAAGAGACAGGAGACAATTTTTTGCTGATCGTGTTATGTGTGTTTTCCATGCTTTAGTTTTCTTACCCTACAGTGCATTTCATTCCTACATCACCCTAAGGCACTCTGAGAGATTATGGTGATTATTATGGTAACATAATAATTTTCTCCATCTCAAAAAAACCCCCAAATCTGATGAATTGGGAGACTAACTTCTCATTCAGTTCGGCATTTTTGTTCGGCATTCAGTTTTTTTATCAATTGTTTACGACGCTCTATGAGAAAGTCTTTGTAGGTGGCTGAGCCTGTCTGGACTGGAGGAAGGATAGATTTTTTTTTTCTTTTCGTCTTTTAAGGACCCTGTAATCCCTTGCATTAGAGTGGAGTCAGGGCGACTGGATGGAATTGAGCATTTACTGGCCAGATGCCCTTCCTGATGCCTATGCAGAATTTGCAGCAGACAATTACTTATTTGGCCCAAACAGAGAAATATATGCAGCTAGCTAGGGTCGAACTCACAGGCTCCTGATTGTGAGGCAAAGGCTCCACCTCTAGACTACTATATCACTCGGAGGAAGGATGGAATATACACAGGAAATATTGGGTGATACACCAGGCTTGGAGATCAGGCCTCTAGCAAATAGAACAGCTTCTTATTGCTAAACGTATTGTAAGCCTGAGTCTCCGGAGAAGGGCGGCATATAAATCAATTTTTTTAAAAAAAACACCTTCTGAATTACTTTCAGAAATTACACAAAACTATGTCCATAAAGTTACTAAGGCTCAAACTTGATTACATCTGATTACACACCTTACATATGGAAGTAGTAGATACAGTAGAGACTGCTCCTTGACTAAACAGTCTACAGATGAATAAATCAGAATTTGCTGTCCTGTAGTTCTTAGCAGATTCACTACTGTGTTTCACTGAAAATAAGACTCAGCTGGAAAATAAGCCCTAGCATGATTTTTTCCAGATGCTCGTAATATAATCCCTACCCCAAAAATAAGCCCCAGTTTATCATCCGCCAGACAGACACATTTTAGTACCGTATTTCCCTGAAAATAAGACCTAACCAGAAAATAAGACCTAATGCAGGAGTGTCAAACTGGCAGCTTGTGAACCAGATGTGTCGCATGCAGGCATGCCCACCCCAGCTCCGCAAAGGAAAAAAAAATGCCACAAAACATCATCTGACGATAATGTGACACCGAGAGTTTGACACTCATTCCCTAATCCATCTTTTGGAGCAAAATGAAAGACCCTTCTTTTCAGGGAAACATGGTAGGAGCTGGGGTCTGTAGTTCCATAGTAACTGGGAAAACCCGGGTTCTGCATTCAACTAAGTAGAGCTTGAAAATCTAGGTTATCTCCTTGCTATTTCTTAACCTTTTAATAAAAAAAAATCTCTCCATTCTTTTTCCCCTCCACCAACCTTTCTTAAGTAAAGACACTTTTCTCCATTGGTGAACTTTGGTGTTAAGATTCCAGATTATATATAAAAATGCCTCAGTGAAAAAAAAATATTGATGCTTTCTCTATAGCGTTTGAAGCTCATTGTCCCAGTTTTGGAGCATTTATTTCCAAAAGAATGATTCCTCCTCTGTCTGGGTCAATAGAAAGTATTCTGGTTCAACTATCCATTTTGTCATTTAGCTGTTCAAACTCATCAGCATGTACTGTGCTCTTCTTACGGCGAGGGAGATTAAAGACAAAAGAGGGAGAAAGAATGTACTTGTTTTGAAGTTTTGATGGTCCTGGACTGGAATTATAAATCCACTTTGTAAACTATGAATAATGTTGAATGAATCTGGACTTCAGGAGCTGTGCTACACTGTCGAACCGGAAACTGGCATTTGTGTAGCCATTTTAGTTAGCTTGATATTATATTATTCTCCTTATGTAGTAAAGGTAAAGGTAAAAGTTCCCCTCACACATACCGTATTTTTCGGAGTATAAGATGCACCTTTTCCCCCCCCAAAAAGAGGGTAAAAATCTGGGTGCGTCTTATACTCCAAATGTAGCCCCGCCCGGCTTCAGAAAAGAAGCCCCCAAATAGAGTTTCAGAAGCTTTTTTTCTGAAGCTCTGTTTCGGAGGCTTTCAGAGGCAGGAAAAAAAGCAAAAAAAAAAAAAAAAAAAAAAGCAAGGCACAGAGCTCACAACCAAGGAACCTGTTGCTAAAATTCACCTCTGGGAACAGCTGATTGGAGGTATTCCGGGAAGCCTGCCAATCAGCTTTTTTCTTATTTTCCTCCCCAAAAAGTAAGGTGCGTCTTATACTCTGGTGCATTTTATACTCTGAAAAATATGGTATGTGTTAGTCGTTCCCGACTCTAGGGGGCGGTGCTTATGTATACTGAGAGCATATACACCTAAGACAAATTCCTTGTGTGTCCAATCAGACCTGGCCAATAAAGCTATTCTATTCGATTCGATTCGATTCGATTCGATTCGATTCGATTCGATTCCTATTCCTATTCCTATTCCTATTCCTATTCCTTCTCTTTTTCTCCATTTTGTATGGGATTTTTTTCGGGCTCACCACATACTTAAGGTGGGAAGAGGGAATAGATAGAGAGCATTGGTTTGGCAAGGTGATCTTTTTTCCCATGAGAATGGAGGCTGTCCGTGATGAGAGCTGAAGGTGCTTGATGACATCAGCAGTGGTGGGATTCAGCCAGTTCGCACCACTTTGGGAGAACCGGCTGTTAACTTTCTGAGCAGTTTGGCAAACTGGTTGTTTGGAAGAAATCATTAGGGCAGAGAACCGGTTGTTAAATTATTTGAATCCCACCACTGGACATCGGGCAATGTTGATTTTGCTTTTATTGGAGAATGTGACTTTTGTGGGACGGTTCTAATTTTCAATATTATGTGATGTAATTCCGGTTTGTGTCAGATCCGGAATTACAACAGTCTTTGCCGATTTGATGCCTACCTAAATAAAAGACATTTGTTTTGGAAGACGGACTTTGCCTATTTCTTTTTTTGAATGGGTTTCATCACTTGACACTCACACCTGAAACCTGACACTCACACATCAATATGGCTTATGGATGTTTTATTGATCTACTCCCCCAGCAGTTATCTTCATCGGGCTTTAGAACTGTCCCAACCGAAGCCAGCCTTGAGCAAACCCAGATTAAGCCTTCCAGGCAATGGCCCCCTTAGTCCATCATACAAATAGCAAGCTGCTCAAACAGTAAGTCCAATAAATGCACATAAAGCCCCCAGGCAAAATTTAAAGTACATCCACATTAGCTCACAGGTTATAGAAATTCAGAGTCCCTAGAAACACGAACGAGCATGCAGCCATGACCTATACATGCTCCTTCCAGCAATGCCTCTCTCTGCCTGCTGTGCTAAATAGCTCCTGGTGCAAGCCATTAAGGGAGATGGGCCCTTTTCCTGAGCAATCTGGCAGACCTCTGCTTCTCTGCCCTGCGTGCTCTGAGATCCACTATGGAAGGCAGGTCCTCCCCCCCTCTTCTTTACTGGCCTGCAAGCCAAATCTTGTTCTGCCAGCAGTTCAGTGTCAGCAATTTCCAATGTGCCAGGAATGGTCTGGCTAGGTGGCTAAGACGCTGAACTTGTCGATCAGAAAGCTCGGCAGTTCGGTGGTTCGAATCCCTAGTATAGGTCTCCTGCATGAGCAGGGGGTTGGACTAGATATCCTCCGAGGTCCCTTCCAACTCTGTTACTGTTATCTGTTATCTCATTCTCCCTCAAACCGGCCTCTGAAGAAGCATCAGAGGAGTGGTCCAAAGGAAACATCACAGGAGCTGCCCATTTTATAAATACTTGTAAGAAAATAATCTTTGCCCCTTTGGTGTCTAATTTCATTCCACTTTAACTGTTACAAAATTGTAAATCTCTCTTGTGCTTTTGCATTCATATATTGGTATTTGGTAATTTTGCCGCCTTCCTTATTTCTTCTATCCCTTTTCAGATATTCTCTGCCTCTTTTCTTACCTTTCTTCAGTTTATACAATATACTTTTATCTCAGAATTGTACATTCTCCATGCAAGGGAAGACTATAACTGTGGTTATTAATCTTGTTATGATTGTATGCTATAAAAGATGGACTATCAGAAATGTTGTATTTTTAAAAAGAAGTCTTTGAATTACAGTGCTGGGGAAAAAAATGGTTCAGCAAGAGGAAGAACAAATAATTAACATCAAAACTATGCTCACTAGAAACACCAATAATAAAGATAAGCTTTAATATTTTGGAAACATCACCAAAGACCAAAATCTGTCAAGGCTCCAATGGATGCCCTAATTAAATCATGAGCCTCGAGCCAAGCTTCAAAAGAAATCCAGTTATTTATTAGGCACTTCATGTCGGCACATTCCCAAGTGAAGTCAACTCTGACCCTACCTAATTTACATCCCAATCATGACCCTGCTTCCCCCCCTCCCCCCAGGGTGTGTCATCAATCACATTTGCCAATGGAGCAATTTCGCTGGTTGTAGAGATCACTCCCCTCCAGACGCTGTGGGTAACCCTGGGATACAGCCTTGAGAGAAATAAGTCTGGAATGTGCATCTGTCTTTGGCTGCCACGCCGTTTCACCGGTTTCCCATCCCCCTTGCCTATGGCAACTCGAGAGCAGGCCAGGGATACTTTGTGAGTTGAAAAAAATCATTGGAGAAGATCTTCATGTTTGAAAAAAAAATGAAAGTCTTCAACAAAGCCTAGTAGAAATCAAGATGTCTGGATCATCTCTTGATAATTCATATGTGAGTTTGTAGGAACTGAAAAATATTATCACCAATTATCAGTCTTGGAGAAATGATGTCCTTTGAATCACCAGGAATCACCAACTACACATGTTGTTCAGATGAGCAGAGATTAACATAAGATTAACACTCAACCAACAATCAAGAAGTAAGGAACTACCAAGAATACTCCCACTAATAATGACAGGGAAAGCCATTAGTGTATAAAAAGAAACACTCCCTACTAGCACTGATGGTGTTACCTAGTTGGGTAATGAAACATCTGCAAGAAAATTACCAAGCTCAGAGAACTTGCAACTCCCCAAAAAAGTGATGTTATTAGCCATCAAACCTCAAAAATACACTTTTTCCCAAAAGATTTCCACAATTTTGGCCACTACTGTATACCAGAACCTTGGCAAACCCAGCATTGAGAGAAAAACTGAGATGCAAATGATTTTGTTTGACCCCATAGATGTTTCTTTAGGTACGCAATTAGATCTTAGGGAAAATTCAAAACTGTTAGTTTTGATACATACATTCATTTTGCAAGGCTATATGAAATAAGTATTTTCTTGACTCAGTTTTTGAGATAGAAGACTCCGATGTAATCTGCTTGTTCTTTTTCTGATTCATTTTACATGAAATTTAGTGCTGGTAAAAAAAGAAACTTCAGCAGGTTGAAACACATCTGGTACATTGGCTTATTTTTGCATAAATATTTATTCTGATTTGCAATCACTAATTTGATCCGGAGAGAGTTCTACATTGATGGTATGAACTACATAAACTTGCAATTGACAATTTATTCTTCAACAAGCAGAATCGTGTGTTACAATCTTTAATTTGACCCGGTGGGAATTCTGTGCTGATGATTTTGTCTCTATTAACTTCCAATTGTCTATGTCCTTCCATGAACAAGGAAATCAACAATGGGTAAATTTACATTTGACCTAGTTCCAGACATGGATAATATCTAGACTATTTTGTTTAGATGTTTTGTTGAATTTCTATACAATTTAAAGTAATGAGCCTGCCATTTCACCAGCTGGATACATACAGCTATGGGTTCAAAATCAAAGTATAGCGTTGAACTCAATTATGCCTTGCCTAAAATTAGGATGCTTCAAAGGAAAACAGAATTAAACAAAAAAGATTCCACCTTTTATGGGATTGAATTTATGAGCAATGCCCCCTTTACCCCCCCCCCCCAAATCCAACTTCTTCACTGTGGACAGTGTTCAACTTAATAAAGTCTACTAACATCTATCCTTCTCAAGATTACTAGCCTATTTTTTTCCAAATCTAATTTAAACAGAGATGCACCAAAATTGTAATGGGATATGTAGGTGGCCTTGGGGGATGGAGAGATGTTACTTAGGAAACAATCAGATAAGAGAGGGAGGAGCCCCCAGTGGCTTAATGGACAGAGAAAGAAACTTAGGAAGGGCCCACCTTCATTGCTCAGGCAGTTAAAAGTTGTGGTGAGAAGTTTGCATCTCGAGGCTTGCAAGATTCCATTAATCTACAGTACAATGGTGGTATTCAGCCGGTTCATACCAGTTCAGGCAAACTGGTAGTGCAGATCACAGGTGGGCCTGCCCTGCCCACCCACCCTGGTGCTATGCTGTCCTATTTAGCCACGTTTTCGAGGCCAGGCGTGTATGTGGAAGGCCAGGTTCATGCATGGGAAGGTGCACACGAAAAACGAGCATGCACGCGTGGGGCGAACCAGTGGTAAAAGTCTTTGAAACCCACCTCTGGTACAGTAGCCTGACAATAAAGCAGAATTCGGTCATCTATTCATGTTTCCTGTCTGCTTTGCTTGGAAGGACTCATATCAATCTAACAATCTTGCACCCTTTGATCCCAGATAGAATATATTGTATGCTTCAAGTTGCATGCAAAAACAAGGAATTCATCCAAAGATTGTTTACCTGGCCAATATAGGTTTCAATACCTTTTGTTAGATGTGCAGGATAATTATGAGTAAAATGTAGATTAAAAATGGAGAATTTATGTTAAAAAAACCCACACACATGAGGATTTGGGAAATAACATTAAAATATATCCTTCTCCTCTTCCTCCTTCTTGATTGAAATGCCACTCTTCTAATGGATTGAGTGAAATGGCTTTAGACCAGTTTTCATATTCCCAAAGCTAGACCATTTGTCATCCAGAGCGTTGACCATCTGTTCAGGTAAATGGAAGAAAGAGAGACTACTTCACCATTACTCCAAATAAATGATCTTGGCTACTGACAACAGCACTTATCAGACTTGAATATAAGTCACATTAATTACAAGAGATCTTGCTAAACTTGATGTCCTCAAGTCCCAAAGATCTCTAGCTTCCATAGAGTCCCTGCAGATGTAAGTTAGAAGGATGAATGGTAAGTAAACATAAGGGACAGAGTGTTTTGCTTTGTAGCCATCTGTTGAAAGTAATGTAGAGAAGTCAGATGGTTTTTAATAATAAAAGTTCTAAAAAGCTAATATAGTGTGCTGCCCCGCTCACCCACCCACCCACACATGTAACTGTGGTTTAGTGAGTTTATTAAGATTCCCCAGCATTTCCCTTCACCAAGACTCAGAACTGTCCCAATTAAGTCCAGACACAAGCAGGTCAAGATTAGCCCACAGAGCAATGGCCTAATAGTCCATAAAGCAATTGAAAGTTGCTCAAACAAATTGTTGTGACCCACGTAGTTGATATTAAATGCAAAACAGTTCCAAAAAACAAACAGATTTTATTAAAACAGCTGAGAATTAACTCATTCTCAGCGTATTCTATGAAAGCAAAGTCCTTAAAACATCAGTCTTTCATTTATCTCTGACCTTGAGATAATTAGGCAAACTGCCAAAGGCTTTACTTAGCAACAGTTCAGGAACAGAAGAAATAACTACAGCCAAACAAAAAGCAATTCTCTCAATAGTTGTTTTCCGGCAAAGAGCCCAAGAGCCATTGCTGGTCTTTTAAACCTTATGGAAGGGGCCAATCATCTCAGCCTACTCCCAAGTCGTCCTCTCTGCGTTAGCTGCTCCTGCCTTCTGGCAGCTCTTCTCATACGTGCCCTAGGAACAGGCTCCTCCTGTTCCTCTGCCTCTCTACTGTCAGCCTCTGGAGGCTCCAAAGTCCGCACATCACTCTCCGATGGCCCTGGACCCATGTTTCCGGTCCTTCCCCAGCCTCCAGGACTGGCCCATGTTCTTCCTCAGCCTCATCACTGTCTGACTCCGCTGCCAGCTCTGCCAGCTCTGCAGGTTGCTGGTGGACCACAACACAAAGTCCACCAAAGAAATTTAAATCCACCAGGCAAAATGTAAATGAGAGCTCACTGAAAAGTTCAGAGTCTCCAAAACACAATTCCAAATACAGTGTCAATCCAGGATGAAGCAGGAATCATGACGATCAAACAAACACCCGGAAAGCCACCACCAGAGGTGGGTTCTACTTACCTTTACTACCGGTTTGCAATGGGAGTGTGCATGCTTCTGAGCATGCACAGATTGTCCATTATGACATCCAGGCTGGTGGGAGGAGCCTCCCGCCGCTTTTACTACTGGTTTGCAACCCATCACTAACCAACATGTTGTTTCCAGCAATGCCTCCAGCTGTCTGCTGTGGTAAATAGCCAGCTTTCCGGTGAAGCCCATCAAGACAGGTGGAGCCTTCTCTTCTCAAGTAGTCTGGTTGACCGCCATTGCTCCTGCCTTCTTTCTGTCCTGTATGTTTTGCATCATTTGCAGAAGGTAGTTCCTCCTCCTCTTCACCAGCCATCTGCCACTGCAAGCTTTCCCCAACTGAAGCCTCCTAAAATTCTCTATCGGCTGGGCATTCAGAGCCATTAATCAACCCCCCACTTGGCCCACGGAGGAGAACTACAATGCTAATTCAGACCTCGAAGAAATCCAGTTTCACACCCCTGCTCTAGTCTTATTGCTGACATCGGATGGCCATTCCGATTTTTGCAAAAGGACAGTCAGGGAAGCTCCTTTTACGGTAGCCTTAACGTGTTTTGTAAAATCAAATGCGCAAACTAACTTATGCCAGGAAAATTGATCCAGCCCAGCCCTAAATAATACACATCTAATAGACATGGATGCAAAAAGTAGGTTTTCTTATTACAAATATTCTGGTTTCATAAACAAATCCTGAGAAACTCATAATGTTGTTTTTTTTTTAATAAAAGAGTTTCCAAATCGGAAAAATACATGTGGATGATGGGTATATCCCTCAGGAGCCTGAGTGGCGTAGCAGGCTAATGCCTCCTACTAAAGCAGCATTTAACATCCAGCTGCCTGCAATTACTGCAAGTTCAAATCCCACCAGGCTCAAGGTTGACTCAGCCTTCCATCCTTTCTAAGGTGGGTAAAATGAGGACCCGGTTTGTGGGGTCAATAAGCTGACTTTGTATAAATATACAAAAGTATGAAGGCTATTGCTTAACGCATTGTAAGCCGCCCTGAGTCTCCGGAGAAGGGCGGCATATAAAAATAAATAAAATAAAAAATAAAATAAAATAAATTGAAAGTGCTAATTATTACTGTTATGTATTGAATGTATATAGTTGTGTTAAAGTGAAACTAACCTTTAAATGACCCTAGCTGTTAACTGTGCTAAAGTGAAACTAACTTTTAGATGACTCCAACTGTTTTGGAGGGAAATTTAAAACATTTATATTTGGGCGGGCTTTTTCTAGTCTTATGATTGGTTAAGGCTAAAATATAAATAAGAGGCATTTGCCTGCAGTTCCTCAGTTCCATTTTTGAGTCAATAAATACTGTTGCAGCTATGCTGGTCTGGTTCATTGCCTACTGAAGCCCGCTATACAACAGTTATTAAGCAATTAATTTTCATTAGGTCGTGCTGATTTTCTGTCCCATAATGTTGAAGGCTGGGATGATAAATGAATCCCAACAAATTCAGAAGAAAAGCTATGCCTAGATTGGTTTCTCTCTCACAAATATGTTGTCCATCTTCAAGAACAGAATATATGGATGTCAGAATCTCCACAATATTAAAAGCCTTTATGGATAACTTAGAAAATTCAACAGCCCCCCTCCCCCACCAAAAGGAAGCATTGTCCTCAAAAACAAAATTCGTAGAAGGATAGTTCTTTAAAACAGCATCCCCTAAAGAGGTGTCTTCCAAAGATATTACTTAGTTAAAATTCCCTCCATCCCCAGCTAGTGTTACAAAAGGTCAAACCTACTAAATATTATAGTTTGAAGTACCTAGGAGCATTTCTTTAGGGAAGGTTGTTAAGAATTACCTTTCTTAAATCTCAGAAATGTACCTGTGACCTTTATTATATTATGATTTAAACATTTCCTTTAAAAAAAAAAGATTTCGTTCAGAGATATCGGTGCGATAACTGTGTATCCTATTAGAAGTACTGATATGTTTTCCAGAGGGAGGGAAATATGTACAAAGTTAGGGTGTGTGTGAAATTCTTGAAATATTCATAGGAAATGTACAAGAAACAACAGGGTCCAAAAATTAAGCTGAGAAGATCAGCATAGAAAATGGATTTATTATAGAATCACAGAATCAAAGATTGGGGAAAAAATAATCTTGAAAATCAAAGGTCCAGTTTCCTGATCAGTAAAAGAAACTGCAACAAAGGGTTTTACTATGAAAATTGTAAAAGATAATTGTTTTATTTCTGCCTAAATACGTCCAAAAAAGAATCTAGTACTTTTGTCTGATTCCAGTTGATCAGTTATCTTTGTTAAGTAATTGTTCAAATATTTCTATTTTCTCTGTGTACCAGGTCATTGGTAAAATGACAGAACCAGATTAAACCAGCTTGCTATGGTTTTAGTATGAAACCATTAATAATTCCAATGGATTAACAAGCTGTTGTTTGTCCTCACAGCTGTAGAATCCAATCTATAATTCAATGTCTTATCAAAGAAGGCATCATAGAAAATCATAAGTGAATAAACTCTGGGGCAAAATTACAAAACTCACAATGTTCATAAAGGACAGACTAGGAACAGTCTTCTCCAAGTTATGAACAGTCATAGCTTGGAACAATCTCCTTCGAGATATGCTTGTATCCTGGTGATCCATCCATGTGGTTTTATAGGGAACAGTATAAAACTAGATTCCCATTGCTTCCTTTGGAGATCCCTGGTCCCCAATTCTACTATAGCCTATTATTTCTTTGTAATTCTATACCCAAAATCTACTTTAGACAGTTAAGCAGTTATGAGTCTCTAAAGAGACAAAGGTATCTCCAGTGAGTTTAATTCTTGATCAGCTAATTTTGACTTTTCTTTTCTTTTCTTTTCTTTTCTTTTCTTTTCTTTTCTTTTCTTTTCTTTTCTTCTCTTCTCTTCTCTTCTCTTCTCTTCTCTTTTCTTTTCTTTTCTTTTCTGGTTGACTAGTGACCACCAGAGAAGGGGCATGTCTAGGTCACTCTTGTCTCCTAAAATATTTCTAACGTCAGTCCCTGCTTTCCATTCAAATCCAGCTCCAAATCAGTGGATGATATGACAAAAAAAATTATAGCTATCTGATTCTCATGAGCTGGGTCAAATAAGAGCATCATAGGAAGCAAGAATTAAAAGAAGCCTGTAACCACAGTTAAACTATGGCTTAATGTTGCTATTATTTTGTGGGACAATGTAACTGTTGCTGGAAAAGTCTTAGCTCACTTATCCTGCAAACATTGAAATGACTTCATAAGGGATATAGTTTTAATTAATGTACTTCTCTTGAACAGTAGTAGGTTTCCAAAGAATCCTGTGACAAGAATAGTTGTTTGAATCAGTTTCACAAGACCTTTTGTTCAAACCCAGACAGATTCTAACAAATTATATGCCAAAATTGATAGGCTCCGGTGGTTACTATCGCTTAAGAGACAGGTTGTTCTATTTCTTTTTCTTATTATTTTTCACACATTTATTCTTTGGGAATCTTTTGAGAAAGATTATTTCACAGATGTGTCTAAGTTAAGTTTCTAGTCATGAGACTCTATCCATATCTCTTGGTGGACCAAGTATGGTAGATTTTAAAGTTGTCTAAAAATGGTTACCAAAGGACAGCCTTCTCTGAACTAATAATATAGGATGTGACAATTCACACTGGAATAGAGTAGAGTAGAGTAGAGTAGAGTAGAGTAGAGTAGAGTAGAGTAGAGTAGAGTAGA
>WNWU01000063.1:1808138-1820891 GCA_012654045.1 Ptyas mucosa | reverse complement strand
AGACAGACTGATGGAGGATGGAGGATGGATGGATGGAGATAGATAGATAAATGGATATGATAGATTTTCAAAATTCATTTTATTTTACAATTTTTGCAGCATTAGATTAAAAGCAGTACAAACTGAAAAAAAGGAAAAGGAAAGTAAGAAAAAGTGACAGTGACAGTGAAAGTGAAATACGAAAAAAAGAAGAAAGGAGAAAAAGGAAAGGAAATGAACAAATGAAAAAAGAGACAGCTTCCATTCCCTCTACAGCAGTTATAAATATATTTATATTTTATCTTTTCTCTCTACAATTATATTCTACCAATTGTGATCATCAAACCTGCAAGTCACAACTTCCCTTCCCATTGGTGTAGTGTGCCACAAGAGCCAGTTTAGTCTAATTGTCAAAGCACTAGGCAAGATTGTGAGTTCAAATCTCACCGTGAAAGCCACCTTGAGCCGGTCAGTCTCTCTTAGCCCAAACCACATCACAGGGTGGTTATTGTGGGGAAAAATAGGAAAAAGAAGCTGTGTTGGATATGTTCGACCCCTTGAGTTATTTGTAAAAATAATACAAGCGGGCTACAAATTTAATTAATTAATCAGTCTCAAATTAGTCAGTATGTGTGTCTTTCTCTGTTTGTGTGTTTTGCATGGGTTGAATAACTAACCAAGTATGGATGGAGTAATCAGCTCCAGAAAGGACTGGGCATTGATTAATTAGACTTAGAGGAAACATTTTCTGGTTATTCTTTTGTAAATTGTGAGTCTTTTATAGCTTCAATTCGAATGTCCTTTTCCTTACTCTGCCCAAATTCTATACCTATTGTCCAGGGGTGAAATGTAAAATTTGTTACTACTGGTTCTGTGGGCATGGCTTGGTAATGGTGGGGTGTAATGTGACTGGGTGGGCGTGGCCAACTTTTTTTTTTTTTAACTTTTCAAAGCATTTTTTCGAATGCTTTGAAAAGCCTCTGACGATCAGACAACTCAGCTGGGATCGTCAGAGACTTTTCAAAGCATTTTTTTTACCACCTCTTTGGCCCAGAGGTTGCAGAAAAAAATGCTTTGAAAAGCCTCTGATGATCCCAGCTGAGCCACGTGATCATCAGAGGCTTTTCGTTTTTTACTTTTAAAAGCATTTTTTCGGCGGAAGAGGTTGTAGAAAAAATGCTTTTAAAAGTTAAAAAAAAAAGCCTCTGATGATCGTGCGGCTCAGCTGGGCATGGGGTGTGTGAGTAGGGATTTTTGCTATCGGTTCTCCGAACCACCCGCTGCCATTGCTACCAGATCAGGTGATCCAGTCCAAACCACGAGCATTTCACCCCTACTATTGTCCAGTGACAGTATAGTTTCTTAGACTTGAATCTGTTGCCAATGAGTGTAGCTTTATTTGCGGACAACTCCTCTTAATATCTCTGGAACACTGAATTACGGGTTTAATGCTTAACTCGACAAAGGAAATTCAGCTCATGGGTTGCCCACAGGGGGATAAAGGAGAAGTTGACATTTATCAAATCTAGTGGTGGGATTCAAATAATTTAACAACCGGTTCTCTGCCCGAATGATTGGCTGGGTGGGCATGGCCAGGGGATGAGACAGGCAGCACTCCAGTGGTGGGTTTCAAATTTTTTTAACTACCGGTTCTGTGGGCGTGGCTTGGTGGGCATGGCAGGGGAAGGATACTGTAAAATCTCCATTCCGTCCCCAATCCAGGGGAAGGTTACTGCAAAATCCCCATTTCCTTCCAATCAGCTGGGACTTGGGAGGCAGAGAATAGATGGAGGTGGGGCCAGTCAGAATTTTTACTACCGGTTCTCTGAACTACTCAAAATTTCCGCTACCGGTTTTCCAGAACTGGTCAGAACCTGCTGAAACTCATCTTTGCAGCACTCAGTCTCCTGCACTCCCCTGGAAGCAAAAACAGGCTCCACCCCCCGTTTTGGGCCTAGTAGTCTCCCTGCAGTCTCCATTTTGGAGCCAAAATGGGGCACATGGGGACTTCTGGAAGGGGCGGGGAGGGGAGGGACCAGTCAGCAATTTAACAACGGATTCAGCCGAAGTGGTGCAAACCAGTTGAATCCCACCACTGATCAAATTCCTTTCTGCTTAAATCTCTTTCCCTTTCTACAAGCTTCTCTGTGGGCCAGAAAAAAAAAATCTCTGCAAAAGGAAGGTGTGGAATAGAGGAGAAAAAATAGCCGAGAGTTTCTTTTCTGTTGCTTCTTGCAGGAGTTCCAGATACAGAAAAATCCACAGCATTCACAAATGACTTCTTTACAAAACTCCAGGGAGGGCTGTCTCCCCCCCCTCCCTTTTTTTTTTGTTATTTATTTTTTTGGAGTAATCACTCTGTAAGACCTTTATCTGAAAGAACAATATAGTAGGACGAAGTCTGACAAATGGGGAATTTCCTGTAGATAAATCCAGTGCTGTCCAAGTAAACAAAGCTTTATCTCTTGTGAAAACTGGCACTCGGGAAGGAAGATGAGAAAAAAGTACACTTTATGTATCTCAGTTGCTTAAAACTGCAGTTTGATCTCTAGAGATTCGGCAAGTAGGTCAATAAAGGCATTTGCAGGAGCGGGCAAACTCAGGGTCTCAAGCATGACATGACCCTTTTAAAAAAAAGGTTGGGTCTAAGGAAAATATATGGAGCACATGAGTTCTGCAGTGAACCATGATGGTTAGGATCACTGCACTGCCAGAACAGAGGATGCAATCTTGAATAATATTTTTTTTTTAAAAGTATCTTTCCCCCCAAAAAAAACCTTAAAGCGTAAATCCACAATCATGAAGACCTATTGGACCTGTTCAGCAAAGAACCTACTGCATTAAAATGGGAGAAAAGGGAGCGTGTGCCGTACGGAACGAGATATTTTGCAGCTTTTACATTCTATGTAGGGGAAATGAGATCGGTCTTTGCCTGCTGGCTCAAATTTCAACTTTCAACTTGAAATTAGATGCCTTATTTATTTATTTATTTGTTTGTTTGTTTGTTTGTTTGTTTGTTTGTCCAATTTATATGCCGTCCTTCTCTGTAGACTCAGGGTGGCTTACAATGCATTATAGCAATAGCCTGCATACTTTTATGTATGTACCTGTTTATTAGGGCTTTCGGGGCCCCCTAAGCGGTGTTGTTCTATACAACAGTGGTGTTCTATACAACAGCGCTGTTGAGGACAATCTGGGTCCTCAATTTACCTACCTCGAAAGGATGGAAGGCTGAGTCAACCTTGAGTCTGGTGAGATTTGAACTCGCACTAATTGCAGGCAGCTGGCAGCTAAGTGCTAGCATTTAACAGCACTTAGTCTGCTGCACCACCGAGGCTCATGTCCCACAGGTGTTTTTTCAAGAGGCAACTGGACTTTCTTATTTTTCTTTGAAGACATTTTTAGTCCTCAGCCAAGAAGCTTCTTCAGCTCTGACTGGATGGTGGGGAAGGGAAAGATTTATATGTCTTTCAGACAGCTGGTCATTTGCATCCTTTTTTAGAGGGTCGTTGAGGCCACTTGGGGGTTTATCTGTGTCCTCTGGGTCACCAGAGTAGCATCTTTGGGACGACCATGACCTGGATGACTGAGAATCTCCATAGACATTTAGCAATGCACTTTAGGATGGACACCCTTCGAATGGAGCGGGAGAATGAACAGATTTCTAAAAAAAATCAGACTACAGGAACTAGTTGAACTTCAGTTTGGGATGGAGATAACACAGATTCTTCCCCAACGGCATGTGCCTATCTTCAACAGCGAAGGGGCACAAGACAGAAAACACCCTGCGGAAGGCTCCACACCCAGGGCATAGATAAACCTCCCAGTGGCCTCAACAACTCACTAAAAGAATGCAAATGACCAGCTGTCTGCAAGGAGTATAAATCCTTCCATTCCCCACCATTGAATCAGAGCTGAAGAAACTTCTTGGATGAGAAGCAAAATATCTTCAAAGAAAAACAAGAAAATCCAGTGGCCCCTTGAAAAAAGCACCTTTGGGACAACCTGGATGACTGAGAGTCTCCATAGACATTGTGATGAAAAATGTTTTCCTTGGGAAAAATATATATATATTGTAGATGCTTATACTTTTGCTTCAGTTGAACGCCCTCCTTTCTCCTGGCAGCTGCTACTGTTCCTGTGTGTCCCAGCTGGTGCTTATTTCTCCTGGTTATCACCCAACCAGAAACATAAATAATTAACTCTATTATTACTTAATAGTGAGTTCTGATTATGTGCTGATGCTGATGAATGCAACTGGGAGAAAATGAAGGAATATCCAACTCATCCAATGGCTTCTTATTGAAAAGAAAATCCAAAGTTTTCTATTTCAAATAGCAATAGTAATAGCACTTAGACTTATACACTGCTTCACAGGGCCCAATCAGGGGCCCGAAATTCACCATCTTCAGGGAAGCCAAGAACTGATAACCTCCAATGTCTGCAGAAGAAGACTCCTTTCCAGTGGTGAAATCCAAATTTTTTTTCTACCGGTTCTGTGGGCGTGGCTTAGTGGGCGTGGTGTGGCTTGGTGGGTGTGGCTTGGTGGGCATGGCAGGGGAAAGGATACTGCAAAATCCCCATTCCCATCTCACTCCAGGGGAAGGATACTGCAAAATCCCCATTCCCTCCCCACTCCTGCGGGAAGGATATTGCAAAATCTCCCTTTCCACCTGACTCTGGGGCCAGCCAGAGGTGGTATTTGCCGGTTCTCCAAACTACTCAAAATTTCTGCTACCGGTTCTCTGAACTGCTCAAAATTTCCACTACTGGTTCTCCAGAACCTGTCAGAACCTGCTGGATTTCATCCCTGCTCCTTCCTGATTTGCAATGCTAAGTATGCCTTCTCTCTGTTCATAAAGCAGTCTTATCAATGCCCCATTTGAACAATGAAAGCAGAAGGTCCATAACAGGGAAAGAAATATTAGCGTGGTATCCCATAATCCCCCTTCCCAAATTGCCACACTCACAAAGGGACTATTTCCTACAAATCTTTTAACCTTTTCTTCTAAGCTGTTTTAGCAATGGCGGTTCTTCCAAGGCATGAAAAGTTCCGCATGAGAAGCCCTTAAATAGCAATGGCATTTAGACTTATATACTGCTTTACAATGCTTTACAGCCCTCTCTAAGCAGTTTACAGAGTCAGCGTAGTGCCCCCAACAATCTGGGTCCTCCAGAAGTGGGTTTCAACAGGTCCTGACCAGTTCTGGAGAACCAGTAGCAGAAATTTTGAGCAGTTCGGAGAACCGGTAGTAAAAATTCTGACTGGCCCCACCCCCATCTATTCTCTGCCTCCCAAGTCCCAGCTGATCAGGAGGAAATGGGGATTTTGCAGTAACCTTCCCCTGGATTGGGGAGGGAATGGAGATTTTACAGTATCCTTCCCCTGCAGTGGGGTGGGAATGGAGATTGTACAGTATCCTTCCCCTGCCATGCCCCCTAAACCACGCCCACCAAGACATACCACGCCCACCAAGCCATGCCCATAGAACCAGTAGTAAAAATATTTGGATTTCACCACTGGGAAGGTGGTGCAATGTCTTCTGCAGACATTGGAGGTTATCAGTTCTTGGCTTCCCTGAAGATGGCGAAACCCACCACTGGGCTCTTCATTTTACCGACCTCAGAAGGATGGAAGCCTGAGTTCATGAACTTACTGTTCCAATGTAAAATATTGTAAAATGTTTTTCGTTGGAAGATTAGATTCCAGCTTCGCAATTCTACCCCCATTTTTTAATTAATTTTGAAACTGAACCCATTGGGCTTGGGGCTTGGGAGAATCTGGGGCTTAAACTCACCAAGACCCACCCTCTCTCTAATAAACCAAAGACTCCCATGCAGGAGAATTGACTAGCCTGCATGAAAAGGCAAAGTAGCTAAGAAAAGGGTTAAAACCGCTGCAGAGCGATTAGAAATTGGTGGCACAGGGTATTGTATTGCAATTAATTAATTTGAGGAATGAATATAAGAAACAATCATAAAGATAAGAAATTTTCCCACTAAGAACATTTATGGCTTTGCTCAGATCACGCTTTGACATTTAAAGCCAGTACTACTTCCTGGGATTTAATCAGCAAAGGTACGAGGGTCTAAAATATTTTTTATGCTAATGCACCATATAACTTAGCTATATTTTATGCTAATATATCTTAGCTGGTGAGTGACATATCTCTGACATTTTTATTACTCTCATCCGGTGTTCCAAACTCCTAAGACCCTTTATTGTAATATAACTTTCCTCAACCTGCTATCTTTTAAATGGGATAAAATTGCAGCTTCTGGCATCTTTAACCAGCTTGGAAAAAAATTTGGCTTGGAATTCTAGTTGATCGCACACCTGGTGCGATGAAACACAACACAATAAGCATCCCATCGAGAAATTTGTTTGGCTTGTTTAATCTACAGTTGCCTGCTACGGCATCCTGTAATTCCAAGTTTTTATTTGTAAACCAGCCTCAGGATTAAAAAATGGAAATCTGGTGGAAATCTTCAGGAGCAGTTGAAACAGAGTGATCATCATCACCATCATTTAATGACCCTATAATCCCTTGCAGGTTGGAGTTGGGGCAACTGAATGGAGTTAGCAGAGTGTTGTCCTTCCTGTCGCCCATGTGGAGCTTTGTTCAGAAGGTATATTCTCATTGCGCCCAGGGAGAGAAATATCTGCGTCTATTTAGGATTGAACTCACAGCCTCCTGATTGTGAGGCGAAAACTCCACCTCTAGGCCACCGCACCACTCTTGAAACAGGGCGATGTCAGGAATGAATAAACTGTCCAGTTTTCATTAGCTTGGGGTATGGGTCATATTTTCATGATGGAATTGTAAGGACCTGCCCCAGTTGGTCCCTCAGGAAAGCATGACTCTTGACTTCATTGAACTGAATCAAAAGAACTTTGACTGAGAGAAAGTGGTTACAGGAAAGTCAGGTGGATCTGAAGGTCAAACCGCCCCTTTATTGCTCTGAATGTCTCCAAATGCTCCCACATTTCTGGCAAATCCCAGAGCAAGGTGATGATACACACACGTCAAGTTTGCTCTTGCTGCAAACAGTCCAGCCCAACACTGTGAGCACCATGGCTGCAAAGCAAGAAATCCAGCAGGGCAAGTTGAGGAATCCAGGAATCAAAAGAGCAAGGCAAGTATCCAGAAATCGAGAAAAAATGCAAGGAATTCAGGAAAGTTCAAACAATGGCACTCAACATTCCATGAATTCAGTGTTTGTTCCTGACAAATGCCCCTCCCCACAGCATCTCCTTAAGTCTCAGTTCCCCAGGTGTGCCTTGTGAAGAGGGACGGGGCACTCTCCTTCCGAGTAGCCAGGTCAGTCTGTACTGTTCTCGCCTTCTATTTTTTTTTTTATTGAAAAAGTTTTAAAAGTTTTACATACATTTCTCCCCCCTCCCCAACCACCACCACCCCAACTTCCCAGAGCAAATACAAGATAAAATACAGCTCAAATTCTCTAAATTAAACTCCATTTCACACTTATCATAATCATAATCATTAAACAAGTAGATAAAAGGAAAGCAAGTCTTCTTTCTTCTTATTCCATCTAATTCAACAGAATTAATCTCCATTTATAATTACAGCAGTTAATAAAACAATTAAGTATTACCTAATCAAACCTATCATTACTCAATATAACAAGATCTC
Source organism: Ptyas mucosa (assembly GCA_012654045.1). Classification (NCBI taxonomy): domain Eukaryota; kingdom Metazoa; phylum Chordata; class Lepidosauria; order Squamata; family Colubridae; genus Ptyas; species Ptyas mucosa. The sequence goes on along the minus strand of WNWU01000063.1, from coordinate 1,813,257 downwards.
GCCTTCTCTCCACTCTTCGTGCTCGAGGATCAGGAGGGGATGGTCCTTGCTCATCACCTGAGGTCTGTCTCTCATGTTCACTGCTCAGCCTCTCTTGGTCATCATGCCCCCATTCCTCCCTGTCTACAAGCTGTCCCAATCCTGAGGGGCCCTGGTCGGACTCGGCCTGCTCCTCCCCATTTTCCTCCCAAGGCCAATGCAGCCGCCACCTTGATCTCCATAAGCTCAAATTCCAGCTCATCCCCCCCCCCCCCCCCGCAGATTCAGGCTCCAATGTGGGTATGACACAGTAATTTGAGATCTCAATAGATCCAATTGGTTTGGTACCAAAACGTCTCATTTTTTCATGCACACGATTCCACTTATAACTCATTCATATCCTTTCCCCAAATACACCTAAGATAAAATCGATGATTGCTTTGGACACTGTGCTCTCTCTTACCTGATTCAAATAATATGGCTGCAAACAATGGCTGCAAATGCATACCTGCATCTACTTTTTTTTAAAAAAAATCTGTAGTGACTCTGAAGAACTGCATCCCAAGTTGATAGCCCATTTATAATAACACAACCAATCTATAATTAACCCTACAAGGAAGTCAGGGTTTTTAAAAAGTTAATGAGGTGGCGCCTAGCTTAATTTGGGTTCAGCATGAAATTGGTAGCTCAGGTGATATATGACAAATGGCACAGGACGAGGTCTTTTAATGAAGTACCATGAACTCCTTGGAGCATAATCAATTCCCCTTTGAATGGTTCTGTAGAGCAAACACAACTGCAAGCAATGAGTAGATCATCGTGGGTAATAACGAGAGTCAATAGTGCTGCCTTTAGCCAAACCAAGGTTGTTGTGACCCAGTCTTCGCAGAAGCAAGAAACAGACTCCTCTTTATTTACACATTGGGAATTAACTGCATTCACCAACAGAAAGTCCAGGCAAGAGTCCTGCAAGGAGTTAGCAATAGCAATAGCACTTAGACTTATACACCACTTCATAGTGCTTTACAGCCCTCTCTAAGCGGTTTACAGAATCAGCATATTGCACCTTGGATGGATGGAAGGCTGAGTCAACCTTCAGCCTGGTGAGATTCGATCTGCCAAACTGCTGGCAGCTGGGGATCAGCAGAAGTAGCCTGCAGTACTGCACTCTAACCACTGCGCCACTGCGGCTCTTAACTGAAGACACATTGTTAACTGAAACAATAGTCCTTATCAGCTTGTTAAGATAAATTCAAGGCTGTGAGCTCCCAACCGGGAGGCTGAAAATTAAGTTCAAACAGAGAAATAGACAAACCTCAGTTCTGGCAAGGCAGTCTTTGTCACAGGAAACACACAAGGAGCAACCTTTCCAGAAATGTGAACAGTTGTCTGCTATAACCAAACTGATCCCCTTTCCTCCTATTTATTCCCCAGCTAGGGAGGGGCCATTCAGCATCCCCATTTGTTTTGCTACGCGAGCCAGCTCATTGTCCTCCATTGTTCACCTCTCCTAACTGCTCTGTGCATATATACATCTGGAACAGGCCACAGCTGTTCCTCCTCCTCACTCATCTCTGACTCCAAAGGCAGCTGCCTCTCTGGCTGGGAAATGCCAGATGGCCCTGGCTCTATCTCTGTGTCCGACCCTGAACATCTATCAGAGCCTTCCCCAGGCTCCAGAACTGGCCCAGGCTCTTCCCCAACCTCCTCATGGACCGAGTCTGCCTCCAGCTCTGCTGGCAGCTGGCAGACCACAACAAAGGTCTTCTAATACGCAATGGAGAAATAGATACAGATAATGGTAGTCGTGCTAGCTGGGCCTGTCTTACCTGCTGCTTTTTTTTTTTTTTTTTAACTCAATCTGATCATGCTTCCCTTGGGAAGCTTTTCAGAGAAGGAAGGTAGCAACCATGATAATTTTATAGGCAATTCATTTCCAAAAATAATGAGGAAATAGAATAGAATAACAGAGTTGAAAGGGACCCTGGAGGTCTTCTAGTCCAATCCCCGGTTAGGCAAGAAAACCTACACCACTTCAGACAAATGGTTATCCAACATCTTCTTAAAAACTTCCAGTGTTGGAGCACTTATAACTTCTGGAGGCAAGTTGTTCCACTGATTAATTGTTCTATCTGTCAGGAAATTTCTCCTTAATAGTAGGGTGCTTGATTAGTTACCTTCCATTGCTTCTTGTCCTGCCCTCAGGTGCTTTGGAGAATAGCTTGACTCCCTCTTCTTTGTGGCAGCCCCTGAGATATTGGAAGACTGCTATCATGTCTCCCCTAGTCCTTCTTTTCATTAAACTAAACATACCCAGTTCCTGCAACTGTTTGTCATATGTTTTAGCTTCCAGTTCAAACATCTGGTTCACCGAACCGGTAGTTGCAAGTACTGTCTGGCCCCGCCAATCCGGCCCCTCCCATCCCAGGAGTCACCACGTGGCCCGTTTTGGATGCCAGGTAAGTGCAGGGCCCAAGCGGAGGCTCTGGGAGAGCAAAAAATGGGCCGCCCGGAAGTTCCAGAGGGCTGTTTTGGGCTTCTGGAGGACCTCCGGAGCCCAGGGGAGGCTGTTTCCGCCTTCCCGGAGGCTCAAGAAAAGCCTCCGGAGCTTGGGGAGGGCAAAAACGCCCTCCCCACCATGGTGCAGGAGGCCGAGTAGGCCACGCCCACCATAGCCACACCCACCCAACAACTGGGCAGAGAACCGGTTGCTAAAATTTTTGAATCCCACCCCTCGACAGCAGGCCTTATTCAACCTATCCAAAACTTTTTTTTCACCCTTCCTCCATTCACAAAGACATCATCCTTGCAGTCTCTTGTCTCAGGCACAGATGGAAGTTACATCACCACTCCTCTGATGCAGCTAATTTTGGAGGGAGAACCCTAGACAATATCTAACTGAGCCTAAAAGCAATCTCTCTCTGAGTTAATCAGATGGGTCAAATGATCTGGAGAGTTTATGGGATCCATTATGCACTCAACCAAAACATGAATAAAGGACCAATCACTGTGGATGTCTGCAGGGGAAGTCTATGCATGCATAACTAGGTGTCTGGAGGCAATTATGCAATGAATTCTAGAACAAGTTGTGGGTGCCTTTTTTCATTCTAAATATATGGTTGGAAATAGGCCTGATGACGTTCTGCCATTCCTATTTTTTCCCCCATATTACACTCCCCCAAATTACTAGCAAATGAGACATTAATTAGACGTAAACCCCACTGAATATATTTGAGCTTCTTTCTCTGTAGGTACTCATCCAATCAGGTTATAAGCATCCCTTCCTCAAAAAAATAACTTGCATTAAGATGTCTATGGAGATTCTCCAGGTTGTCCAAAGATGCTTTTTCAAGAAGCAACTGGACTTTCTGGTTTTCTTTGAAGATGTTTAATTTCTCATCCAAGAATCTTCTTCAGCTCTGACTGGATGGTGCGGAATGAAAGGATTTAGCAGTTCCAAGAAGGCTCCACATCCATTTGTATCATTCAGGCAACCTTGAGGACAAAGATAAACCTCCAAGTTGTCTCAATGACTCTCTAAAAGAATGCAAATGACCAGCCGTCTGCAAGGAGTATAAATCCTTCCATTCCTCACCATCCAGTCAAAGCTGAAGAAGCTTCTTAGACGAGAAGCAAAACACCTTCAAAGAAAAACCAGAAACTCCAGTTGCCTTTTGAAAATTGCATCAAGATCTGCATTTGTCTTTCATGAAGCCAGAAGAACTAAGAGTTCAGCTGGAGGCTTAAATTCTGGATTTACAGCACCTATTTCTGATGGCAAAAATATCCTGAAAAGAAAAGATATCCAAGCTGTGGAGTTTGGATTCTCAGTGTAATAAGTAGCGTATTTATTGTCATTCTGGAGTTTGTCAACAAAAGCACTTCGGGTCAGGAGGGAGGAGGAGTTTTATCACAGAGGAAAAACTTTGGCAATAAAAAGAGAGACGTGCCGTTTCAGAGATAGACTAGTAATTAAATATTGATTGCTTTATCTGGCACATGCGTATAATTCTAAACAAATGCAAAATCGCTTTGTAAACGTCTTACGCGTGGATTTTATTTGCTCATTTATTTGTGGCAAATACAGACATGCAAACAAGACTGCGAGGGCATTCATTTTCCGGATTACAAAAAAATATGACAGGTGGCTTCTACCACCAATCTCCTTCGAATTCAATCAATACCATCTAGGATAGTCAGTCCGCTCTAAGAATGATAAGATCAGTAAAAGCTCAGCTTTGTTAGGAGGGAAGAGTTAGCTGAGAAGAGCACCAAAATATGTCTGGAGTAATTGATCAATGATGTGGCATATTGGATAAAGGCAGAGGTGGTATTCAGCAGGTTCTGGAGAACTGATAGTGGAAATTTTGAGTAGTTTGGAGAACTGGTAAATACCACCTCTGACTGGCCCCACCCCCCCATCTATTCTCTGCCTCCCGAGTCCCAGCTGATCGGGAGGAACTGGGGATTTTGCACTATCCTTCCCCTGCCACACCCACCAAGCCATGCCCAACAAGCCATGCCACGCCCAACAAGCCACACCCACAGAACCGGTAGTAAAAATTTTGAAACCCACCACTGCTTCTCTCTACAGAATGTATGCTTTTCTATGTGTTGTTTTTATGTGGTGCCTGGTTCATATTGGTTGATTGGGGTGTTGGTGGACCCAAGTCGTTGGCTGTTGTTTGTGCTTGACTCCCAAGACCGACCTGTGTGTGGACAACCTGCCTTCCCTTGCACAATCACCTTTCTAGAAGTCTATAGCTTTCCTGCCACTCTTTAGTTCCACTCTGTTGTAAGAGAAAGTATCAAGCAAAATACTTCAGCCTACAAAGCCAAGGGTATCCTATAGCAGTGTTTTCAAATGAGAAAGGTTGGAAATGAAGAAAACATTACATTTTCCTTAATATTACAGTTCCAAAGGATTAGTAAAATCAATTCCAAAGTTATTCCAAAAAATGATATTTAAAGGAGTAGGTTTTTTTGCAGAGGGGAGAAAAATGATGGGGAAATCAAAAGATAGGGAGGGAGGGAGGAAGGAAGGTGGAAAGAAGGAAGGAAGGAAGGAAGGAGGAAAGGAAGGAAGGTGGAAAGAAGGAAGGAAGGAAGGAAGGAAGGAAGGAAGGAAGGAAGGAAGGAA
>WNWU01000063.1:1773907-1795255 GCA_012654045.1 Ptyas mucosa | reverse complement strand
TCCTCCTCCTCCTCCTCCTCCTCCTCCTCCTCCTCCTCCTCCTCCTCTGAGACAGAAACTGCCTAGGATCCTAGAAACTGCCTAGGAAGCAGATGCAAATAAATGAGTATCATTGACACTGAACTCTTTCAAGTGGATTCTAATTTATCAGCAACTATAAGGCATCATGATGTATTTTAAAAGAATAAATCTGTGCTTTGAAATGTACTACAGTTCAAATTAGATGTCCTTCCAAGATTTGAGTGGAGCTTAAACCCTATTCGTTGCCGACCATAGTAAGGTGATTATTATATACATATACATACTCTGTGTGTGTGTGTGAGTGAGTGTGTGTGTTTCATGTATAGAATAATGTGGGACTTTGTGCAATTGTACCCATAAAGATTTATGTATTACTAATTACTTTTCCCCCTTTCTCTGGTGTGTAACTCTGGAAGAGAATTTTGATTAGTTCAAGGAGTTATTGGAGGGAAAAGCTAATCTTTCATCTGTAATGTAATAATACATGTTAGTGAAAGTTTAACATTGAACCTTACTGCATATATATAGTGTCTCTCTCTCTCTCTCTCTCTCTCTCTCTCTTGTTTGTCTGTCCATATGTCTGTCTCTCTCTCTCTCTTTCTCTCTCATCTAGCTATCTAGCTATCTCGCTATTTCATCTATCTATCATCTATCTATGATCTATTGATCTATCTGCAGATGCATATGATTTGGAGAGATACCCAGTGGTGGGATTCAAGTAATTTAACAACCGGTTCTCTGCCCTAATGATTTCTTCCAACAACCAGTTTGCCAAACTGTTCAAAAAGTTAACAACCGGTTCTCCCGAAGTGGTGCAAACTGGCTGAATCCCACCACTTGAGATACCATATTTACAGACCCCTCACATCCTGGACATAAACTGTTTCAGCTCCTATCCTCAAAACGATGCACTGCACACCAGAACAACTAGACACAAGAACAGTTTTTTCTCAAACATCATCACTCTGCTAAACAAATAATTCCCTCAACACTGTCAAACTATTCACTAAGTCTGCATTTCTGTTCATCTTCTCATCGTTCCTATCACCCATCTCCTCCCACTTATGACTGTATGACTGTAACTTTGTTGCTTGTATCCTTACGATTTATATTGACTGTTTCCTAATATGATTTGATTGCTTATTTGTTCCCTATGACTATCATTAAGTGTTGTACCTTATGATTCTTGATGAACGTATCTTTTCTTTTATGTACACTGAGAGCATATGCACCAAAGACAAATTCCTTGTGTGTCCAATCACACTTGGCCAAGAAAAAAATTCTAGTCTATTCTATACCACATGTAATTTTGAACTTATTGAACATTAATATTGCCATCTAGTATATCCGAGCATAAACACAAAATTCGAATTTTTAAGACTCAAGTCCTGTGTTGTCTTTCTAATCCTGACTCAATTTCTATGAAGATTATTTTATTCTATAATAATAATAATGCCTAGGTAGGTAAAACAGAGTGGTAAAATTACTTTATTGCTGGTATTGTTTTTTGTATTGCTGATGTTGTTTTTTACTTTATTTCTCTGTTGAAGAAATTCATCCTCGTATATTTGGATGCTGAGCTTCATCCTAATTTTATTTTTTTGTTGGAATATTTAAATTTCTACCTTGCTTTGCATCTGTTGCATAAAGAGGCCATTCCTGGATATTTTGGTATAAGAAAAGTCCTTCCTATTAAATTTTTGGAAGCGGCCAACCTTTAATAGACAGTTTTGTTTTGTGTTGTAGATTACTGTAAAAAGAATGGCAGGTTATTTGAAATGTGATTAGATACTTTTCATCTAGTGTGTGTATGTGTATATAGTTAGGAAACTTGAGTCAACCTTAACATTGCAGTTAACTTATTTTTAATGTTTCTGTTTTATGGATTTAGCTGTGTTTCCCTATCCATCAGCACCACCAAGTGGTCAGAAATGTATTTTCTGGCTGCTTTGGGTTCTCTTGCTCCGTGTTGCTGAATTCTCGCCTCTCCAAGCTGATGTTGAAGGCTCAAAGGTTCTGTCAAGAAATGAACAGATGGTGACCCTTGCTGAAATCTCATTTTACTAGTATATATGCAGGATTCAATTTATTAGTAAAAATGACTACATTAGGCTGCAGTGGGTTGCCAGCATTCTATTAAACACAAGAGGCATTTTCTTCTGAATGAAAATGCATGGTGTATTTCTGCATGGTTAGAATTTTTGCCCATGTGCTCAACAAAAATTGAGAAGGCAAATCAAGTGATCTTCAGAAAATATGACGCAAAAATTAAAAGGATAGAAGGAAGGAAATTGTGTTAATGTTAAGAATGGAAGAAAGGAGGGGAGAGATCTGAGACACGTCATTTTCTTCTAGAAACACTTAGAACTAGAGTCTCCTCGTCTTGCTTAGAAATTTCCATATAGTATTAGACTTTTGGAGCCATTTCAGTAATTAGTCCAGATGATCCTGCTATCCTCTGAAATGACTTCTCGTGCCAAATGAAAATGACAGAGCCAATTATACAACAGTTTTCACTGCTATTGTGTTCACTCAATCTCTCCAAAGCTGTTTCAAATGAGTTTATAGATCAAGAGTGTCAAACTCAAGGCCCGTGGGCCGCATGAGCCCCACAGGATGCTTAGATCTGGCCCATGGGACTACCTTGGAAACAGGCAAAGGACCACTGTTAGAATATTCATGACTGGGAAAGACATGGTAACAAGGTCAGCCAATGAATAGGCATAGCAACTAAATCAGCCAATGGGAGCTGAAACAGAACTGAGTCTGTGCTGAGAATTGAAACTGAAACTAAGCAGTCTCTGCAAACTAGTGTGTGAGCTTTTCTGCTCTGCTGCAATGAAACTAACTGTTCTCTCCTGCCTTGTGTTGTAACTGCTATTACGTTAAAGAAGAATCTATATTGGTATTGTAAATACTTCATCTGTTATTATGTATATAAAGAAGTTAATGAATCCAGCTGAATCCGTTATCTGTGTGTGCTTCTGGCTTTGATTTTTGCAACAAATTCTGATAGCTGATGTGGTCCGCCAGCAGCCTGCGGAGCTGGCAACAGAGTCAGACATTGAGGAGGTTGGGGAGGAACATGGGCCAGTCCTGGATTCTGGGGAAGGCTCAAATGAGGGCTCTGCATCAGAGGCAGAGAAAGGGCCATCTGGGAGGTACATGCTGCCTCTGGAGCCTCCAGAGTCAGATCTCAGTGAGGCAGAGGAACAAGCTTGTTTCCAGTGTGTGCATGTGCAGAGTTGGCAGAAGGCAAGAACAGTTAAAACAAAAGGGACGACTCAGGAGTAGGGCTTGGAGTTGATTGCCCCCTCCCATAACACTTAAAAGAGGAGCAAAGGCATGTGAGCCTTTGCAGGAAGCAACATTGCGAATTCTGTGCAGTTTAAAGTCTGAAGCTCTGTTTGATTCTGGACTCCGTGTGACTTTGCCAATTTGGTCTTTGGCGGCGTGTCAAGGGAGATAAAGGTGGGTGATTATCAGCCTTATCCCAAAGGACTCTTTACAACTATTTGGGACTCATCTGTGAATGAACAGAATTCACAGCTCTTAAAATAAAACAGGTTTTTGGGACTACTCGTGTGTTTTACTAACTCAGGAAGCCTAGGTCAGAACAGGAGGATCTATGTTTGTTTATTTCTTAAATTCATTTGCCCCCCCCCCTACACCTTGCAGTTCGAGACAACTCATCTATAAATACATGTGGGACATGAACAAGTCCGTTTTCACTCCACATCTCCAGCATTAATGGAATTGAAGCCGCAGAAGGAAATACTGGAATTTTAGGCAGATCAACAGTAACTTTTGTAGATGCCCCCTTGGAGAATCTTGGAGAAATACTAATACTACAGTGCTCAAATCTGGTATGAAGAATGTCCTCAAAGCCATTTGAAAAATGTTAGGTCTCTTCCCTCTTAAAACATAAGTGGGCCTCTTTGTTTGGCTCTATTTTTTTATAAACCATGTAATGGAAAAGGGTTTTTTCCTTGGTCAGGAAGTCTTCACTCTAAATATGGAACCCCATGTGAATCTATAAAAAGAAATAAGAACACAGAAATTCTTTCCTGTCGCCCTTCTCAATAAATTACGCTGTGTTGAGAACAAGAAGATGCATATTAATCCTACACGCTATTCTTTCCGTGGGGGTAGAAACGATGTTATACAAACACCAAAAAAAAGGGGGGGGAGGGAAAGACCATGAAACAATAAGAAAAGCAAATGTTAAAAAAGAAAAAGTAATTCATATCATTTAAATCACCAACATTAACAACACTTCACCCTACCTTATGTCCTTGCAAATCATCCTTTCAGCTGCCTTATTGATAAATAACTGCATGATTGGCTTTATATTAGAAAGGCTAAAACACAGAAAAGGTGTTTTTGTGTGGCTGTATTTGTATGTAGACACTATCTACTATACACTTTGTCTATTTATCTGTCTGTCTGTCTATCTATCTATCTATCTATCTATTTATCTATCCGTCCATTCATCTTGCAAGAGATAAATAATGAAATATTTGCTTCCATAATCGGCTGGATAATGTCTTCTTGTGTATGGAGTGTTGACCTTCCTCCAAAATGAGCAAAAACAAATGATTAATCATATAGGAATTATGAATGAAAACAAATGCACATATGTGTAAAATTGGAATAAAATTAGAATATCACTTCTAGGAAAAAAAAATCAATCCTATTTATACATTGGTAAAAAAAAAAATCAATGTGAATCATTCTTAAGACCAAATCTAAATCGCAAGACTTTTATTTGGAAATTATTTCTGAGCCCTTAAAGGTAAAAATTGTTACAGTGAACTAGAGGCCTTTCTTGGACTCTTATGAAGGAAAGAGTCAATACTTTTTATGACACACATGCAAGCATGTATAAAGTCAGCCTCTGCTGATTTTGTTTGTCATTCAAACAAGGGCAGAATCATTCTGGTTTACCGAAGTATTTAAAGGCATTCTTCAGACAATGTTCCAGGTTGGATCTCAAATCTAGCTAACGAGAAAAATCTTTTGCGCTTATAATCCAGATACTTTGCTCAGATAGTTTGTAGCAATAGCACTTAGACTTATATACCGCTTCACAGTGCTTTCCAGCCCTCTCTAAGGAGTTTACAGAGTCAGCATATTGCCTCCAACAACCTGGGCCCTCATTTACTTGTATGTAAGAAATCAGAGCCAATGTATTGCTCCTTCAGTTAAAAATATTGGGTAAAGATAGCTTCTTAGAATATCGATTTTCTTAAAAAAAAAAAGCCGTATTTCTTGTTCATTGAATAAAGGCCATGGAAACAAAGAGGGAAAATTCAAAATACCGTATTTTTGGGAGTATATAATACGCACCTTAGTTTTTGCGGAGGAAAATAGGAAAAAAAAATCTGTCTACCAGGTATTTATCTGGCTAGTCCTTAGCCTGGTCAGCTTTAGCACATTAGTTCGCTCACTGGTTTTGAGGTTGGGGCTGGTTGGGGCTAAAAAACAGCTTTTAAAGCACAGCTGATCCTCGGAGGGAGCTCCCATGACTAAAGTAGGCTAACATGGAAGGGGTAAGAGAAGGCACAGCTGTTCTGGATAGCCATTTTGGGCACCGTGCTCAGGGTTACATTTGGAGTATAAGACACACCCAAATTTTCAGCCTCTTTTAGGAGGGAAAAACATGTGTCTTATACACAAAAAAAATACGGTATTAACAAAACACACACTCTCTCTCTCACACACACATATCTTCCTAACTTCTCAAGAACTAGCTAATTATTATGTCTCTTTTGGACTAATGGGGGAAAAATGGAATGGAAATAAGAGCTTAGTTTAGGAGGTGCATGTTTTCTTCCTTCCTAAATAGAAATTAGGTCAAAATCCAACCATATCGTTGTTTAAAGGTAAAGGTAAAGGTTCCCCTTGCACATATGTGCTAGTTGTTCCTGACTCTAGGGAGCGGTGCTCATCTCCATTTCAAAGCCGAAGAGCCAGCATTGTCCAAAGACGTCTCCGTGGTCATGTGGCCGGCATGACTAAATGCCAAAGGCCCACAGAATGCTGTTACCTTCCCACCAAAGATAGTCCCTATTTTTCTACTTGCATTTTTTTATATACTTTCGAACTGCTAGGTTGGCAAAAGCTGGGGCATGGGAGCATGGGAGCTCACCCCGTTATGCAGCACTAGGGATTCAAACCACTGAACTGCTGACCTTTCCATTGACAAGCTCAACGTCTTAGTCATTGAGCCACCGCGTCCCGTAACATTGTTTACAATGACTTTATTCAGTATTGTTGATAAAACTTGAAAATTTGGTTTTATAATTACATGGAATGTGCTAAATAGCTACCTATTGGGCTGGTCTAAAAACATCCTAAACATTTTCATGTTTGTTCTCCATAGTTAATCCTTTGATTCAGGAGTGGGTTCTACTTACCTTTACTACCGGTTTCCAATGGGATCAGGCGTGCATGTGCAGATCGCTGATGACGACATCTGGGGCAGTGGATGGGGCCTCCTGCTGGTTTTACTATTGGTTCTTGCGAATGGGTCTGAACCGGGGGCAACCTACCATTGCTTTGATTGTCTTATACTCCTTAACTTAAATGCTTCTAGCGTTGTTGAGGGCTTTTTTGCCCTTCCAGAAACCTTCTAACCACCCAAGGACCACACCTTTTTATTAGTTGTCCCAAATATGCTCAAGAGAGTTTGATCAGCAATTCATGAGACTGACTGAAGCATCTGCAGCAGATGAATCCTGTTTCTAGGCATTTTTCAAGTGTGTGTGTGCACACTTTCCCCTTCTTTTTTGAAGCAGTCCTCTTAAACTGAACAGATTGCAAAGATTTTGCTGTAGGAACAGATGGATTCATTACAAAGGTCAACATGACCCTTCACAGAATGAGACAAGATGCCCCAGAAACATCCCTTCCAACTAATTAGAAGGAAAATGTTTGGTTCATTAGAGTCTAGTTATGTCAAAATAGATATTAGAGGAGAGTTACGCCAAAATACATCCAAGTGATATATTGCTGAAATTAGCTTTAATGCGCACAGGGGGACAGGAAGAGATTACAGGAAATCTGCATTTGCAGAGATATATGTTCATGGGTTGTAGAGGGACACCATTAGTAAGAAGGAACAAATATCATTACAGATTGGCATATTTATACTTGCTAATAGATTTAACACCAGAGCTAAATAAAGGTAAAGGTAAAGGTTTCCCTCGCACATATGTGGTAGTCGTTCCCAACTCTAGGGGGCGGTGCTCATCTCCGTTACAAAGCCGAAGAGCCAGCGCTGTCCAAAGATGTCTCCGTGGTCATGTGGCCAACATGACTAAATGCCATAGGTGCACGGAACACTATTATCTTCCCACCAAAGGTGGCCCTATTTTTCTACTTGCATTTTTTACATGCTTTCGAACTGCTAGGTTGGCAGAAGCTGGGACAAGTAACGGGAGCTCACCCAGTTATGCGGCACTAGGGATTCAAACCGCTGAACTGTCAACTTTTCAATCGACAAGCTCAGTGTCTTAGCCACTGAGCCACCACATCCACTTAAAAACTAAATAGGCTTCCCCTATTCAAAAGCTATATACCCTTTATTGATAATTTCAAAAAAACCACACAACAGGCAAGAGCTATTTTTAACATTCTTGTTGGAAACAAGGTGCTAGTTCTTTGATTCATTCCCCACTGGTTTTCTCCTTGTAGTAAAATGTTAAATCTAGTGAATGTGATCAATGAAACCATTTCTTTTGAGCTTGTGTTCATATAGAGTTAAATATATGTAATTGTAAGAAGGACTGCCAGATAACAGAACTCAGTGCATAAAATTCAGAACCATGGACAGCTCATGTACTACGCTTTCCTACTACCAGATTCCATGCACAAACACATGAAGTCATGTACTTGTGATTGCACTGATCAAAAAACACTTTATTGTGAGTATTCAGTTTTATAACCCGAAGTTAAGTAACTATATATTTCATTTACATAATGAAAAAGTATGTGTCTTGCATATTTCTCCCAATATGGAAAAAACAGTTTAATTATATCTGATCCACAAGTCTGATAAAACTTATATTAGTATTGGGTGTGAATTGATAGACTCTCTGCTAGCATAAATGAAGGGGTATGAATCTTTGTTGCAGATTATGGGGAATGTCATGTCTCAGCATATACCTTTTATATATTGTTGTAGCTTTCTAACCCCATCTAGTGGCTGGAGAGACAAATACCAAGTATATTGTTTGAAGCTGACCCCACCTCATTACCCATCAGCCCACACTCTCAAAACAAGTGCATGCTGGGAAGCCAGACTCCATTTCCTTTAGCATTTGGAGAAGGCAGAAGCACAAAGAAGAATCCATCTTCATCTGTGGCACATGGTCATCCAAGGACAAATCCACATCTTACACACAGAGCATTGCTGATGAGATTTAGATTGCTTGTATTTATTAATTGTTATGTTCAGCAGTAACTCAATACTGTCTATCTTGTATTTGGTTCTTTTTGTATGCATCCCTATTTTCCCCAGTTTCATCATATCCTGTTCTTTCAATAAAGCATTCAGATCTACACACACAGTCTATTTTATTGGAGGATAGGTGGGTTTAGCTGCATGTCGAGCTGCACACAGACTAGCATGTAATGAGGACAGAACAAGGAATGTTTATACAAAAGAGCATTGCTGGGAGGGAAAACAGGATATTCCTCAGTTGTGGTCCCAACCTTCTCTCCCAAAGTCTACCCCACATCATTCTCATATTTTAAAATAACTTTTTGCAAGGACAAGACAAGCTATTGTAATCCCTAATTCCTAAACAGACAGAGCTTCCCTTAAGTATGTGTGTTGGTCTGTGTAGTCTTAAGTGTGTGTGTTTAACATGCTAAGAGGCTGCATTTCCTTAATTGGTGGTCTCAAGCACACACTGACTTGGTGCCAATTCAGGGCACCCATTGAAGGAATTCCTGACCAGTTTGTTTAAATAAATTTTACATTAAAATGCATGTCAAGCTATTTGTTCCCACCTAGCTAATGAGCCACTCTACTCCTATCTTAGATGAACTTCAGTCTCTGAAGAGGTTGAAATGAGGCAATGATATGGGCAGGACCATACTTTGGTTATTCAAATGTTGCATGACTGGAAAGTCCAGCCATAACCAATGACTGGGAAGTCCAGCCATAACTGATGTCTACCAGATTTGATGTGATGATTCATTTTCAACTGTGGAGAATGAAGTTTAAAGTTTTCTGATGACTCCTTCATCTGAAATTTGCTCTCTGCAAATAATCCGTGAAGCAGAAAAGCTGAATAGGTTTAGCTATTTCAAAATGCTAAATGGGTTTCAAATTTTTTTACTACTGGTTCTGTGGGTGTGGCTTGGTGGGCGTGGCATGGCTTAGTGGGTGGGGTAGGGGAAGGATACTGTAAAATCTCCATTCCTACCCCATTCCAGAGGAAGGATACTGTAAAATCTCCATTCCCTCCCCACTCCAAGGGAAGGTTACTGCAAAATCCCCATTTCCTCCTGATCAGCTGGGACTTGGGAGGCAGAGAATAGATGGAGGCGGGGCCAGTCAGAGGTGGTATTTACCGGTTCTCCAAACTACTCAAAATTTCCACAACCAGTTCTCTAGAACTGCTCAGAACCTGCTGAAACCCACCTCTGCTAAGTATAAAGAGTAAAAGCTTAGAATACAGTATGCTGTATGGCGTATACTAGACATTCCTTTCCATGTTGGTTTTTAAAGCTGAGAAACTCCCACTAAGTAATTGAATGGCTAAGAATTTGAATTGGAACATTCACCTCCAATCTCCCCCCCCCCCCCCATCTAAGACAAGGTAATAACAATATATGAGGAGCGACTGAAATTGAACACATCAGGAAGTGAAGATTTTCAGCCAGATGTTGGCTACTGCTTATTCATTCATGAGCTCAATGTCAGCTGCTTCTATCGCATGCAATGCAAAGTATCCTGAATGTTTTAATTTGATTCCGTAGTGTGGAAGAGCTGCTTGAAAAAAATAGGACCAATTTTCATTTACTTCTTGGACTAACACTAACGGAATTCTCTTAGAAGAATGGCACAAGGAGGCGATTCATCCACAGGGCATTTCAGTTGAAAAGAAAGAATTGCCGTATCAATCTTCTAACAAAGAGGTTATCGTGCCATATGGTTCCGAGACCCATCTGCACACCCCAAGGGGAAGCTTGACTTTCACCACAAGTTAAAAAAATGTGATCAAAAAATCACCTGGATTGGTGTCTCGAAAGCTTTTGACTGATTTTCTTAAACTTTGTTTCCCAAATGTCCAAGCAGTGTTTCTATTATTGGAACCTGCTTTGAACCTGAGGTGATGTTACACCCTCCCCCAATGAATTTGCGACAGTAATCTACTGCTAAGGCTATTGGCAAAGTCAGACAGGGATGTAAGAGCGTTATTGGCAGTTGCAATATTAGCAAGGCTTCTTCGTTGTTCATTCATCCTCGTTCATAACCTAGAGACAGCATTTCATCTACCTTGCACAACTTTGTCAAAGCTACCGTTGAGCTTTGTCAGGTGCCAAAACAACATTGTTTGGGAATGGCTTAGTCTTTTTGCAGGTCGTCCAAATTCATAATTCACAAAGTGCTGATTTTTGACCTATGGACCCTACATGGATCAACACACAGGGATCTGCAAAGCTTCTGTGTCAGGTAGAACCTGCTATCCAGTCCCTGTGTTCAGGGTTCTCTTCCTGCATTTGATTCCTCCAGGAATTTCATAAAATGCTGAAGATTATCTGTATACTGAAGAGGGGAAAGATATAGGTTAGTGATGGCTAACCTTTTGGCCATTGCATGCCAAAAGCGGGGGGAGCGCGAGGGGGTTGCCCTCACACCCATAATTCTATGTGCCCTGCCCCCCCGCACATGTGTGCATGACACACACACACACATGTTTTTGGCAAGTGATGGCACAGTGGGCCCGGTAGGCCTGTTTTTTGCCCTCCCCAGGCTCCAGAGACTTTCTAGGAGCCTGGAGAGGGCGAAAACGGCCTTCCCAACCCCCTGGAGGCCCTCTGGAGGCTGGAAATGGCCAGTTTCCTGACTTCCGGTGGGCCCAGAAGGCCTGAAAAATCAGGTGGCGGAGCTGAGCTCGCGTGCCCACCAATATGGCTCCATGTGCCACCTGTGGCACGCGTGCCATAGGTTCGCCATCACGAATATAGGTAGTCCTCAAATTACACAGTTCATTTAGTCACTGTTCAAAGTTACAACGGCACTGAAAAATGTGACTTGTGACTGTTTTCACTGGCAGAGGCATCATGGCTCCCCCCTGTTCCTCTGCCTCGTTGAGGTCCAACTCTGGAGGCAGCATGTACCTCCTAGATGACCCTTTCTCTGCCTCCGACACAGAGCCCTCATCCGAGCCTTCCCCAGAATCCAGGACTGGTCCATGTTCCTCCCCAGTCTCCTCACTATCCGACTCTGCTGCCAGCTCCACAGGCTGCTGGCAGACCACAACACCTCCTTCTGGATGTAGATTGCTATGCATGTCTACAAGCTTTGTACTTCTAATCAAGAATACAGCACCAAATCCATTATCTGCGTCCAGGTTCTATGTTACAACTTCATTTGTTCTCACTCACCTGAGAGAGATGCTCAGCTGAAGGAATTTAACAGGCCTTTGGGGAACTGAACTGAACAAGATCAACAGTCAAACCAAGAGAGCCAGAGCACTTCTCAAGAAGGATCTATGAAGAGTAGGAGGACCAGAAAAACAGAACAACAAAACTCTACAGCCAACTCGCCATGGGACAATTGAACAATTCAATTTAATTATTTAAAATATTTCAATTTTTGTCATCCACCTTTCATTTTGTTCCTCCTTTTGCATCCTTTCTTTCATGATTCTATTCCACCATTCCTTTGATATTGGTGTAACTCTTGTACCTCGCGAGTTTTCCCACAGCGAGTTGGCTGTGGTGAGTTGGCTGTGGTGAGTTGGCCATGGCAAATTGTGGGCTGGCATTTGGGTTAATGTCAGGGTTCCAAATAACACTCCCAACGAAAGAAAACTCGGAGGCTTGAGTTTTCTCAAAGTTCCATTTTATTAGAGATGTCATATTGGCACATCTGGAAAAACCCAAATCTGAGAGTTTCCAGGTTTTTCCCATCCAAAGGAAAATTCAAGTCTCTGCCCAACCCCGCCATGTCCATCACATGGTCCAATCAAAGCACCATCCAAACTGGAGATGCTTCCCAGTTCCAGCCTTCCAGGTGCAGGGCAAGATGTCCTTGACTCTCTGAGAAAGAAATGTTATTATGACTGTATATCACCCTGGCTCCATACAATCCCCCCTCCCAGTTTCCCACAGTAGTAAGTTTGGCAGACCTGAAGATCCAATGAAAAAGATGGCTTCCAGGCCTGACAATAGACATGCCAAATACCATGAGATTTTGACGTGTTACATTCATTAATCTGGTAATTGATAACCTGTATCACCTGTAACCTTTATCTGCATTATCAAGATACCTTCTTCTCATTTTCTCCCCTCATCCCATCTCAATTTAAACCCTGCATCTGCAAAAACCCTGAATTTTCTCACTTATTATTCCGTCTCTCCTGATCTTCAAAGTAGTCTCATTTAGCTCACTCTGTTCCTGCCTTTAACAAGATCTCGGGGTATTTGTTCTAAAGTTATGTTTCTTCAACTAATTCATTAGATCAAAGTGCAACTGAAAAATCTTAGCCTTCCATTATCGATGGCCATGATGAGATCAGAGGGGCAAGTAATATTTCCAGACACTGCCTGCCTTCATGAACTTGTCTGCCTAATAGACTTATTTCTACCTCAGGGCTATTAAAATATTACAAGACTGCCTGGACTTCCAGATTTATTTTTCTTAAAGCTTTGCTGACATCTCCTGGTGTTTACGAAAACATCTCATATTTGTGAAAGGATTAAATATATATCAATCCCGTTGTTTTCTACCTTTCCCCATTGGTATAGGTTGCACCTTCTGTAACCCCCAATGTTATTCATTTAATTAACTCTTCACTAGAACTTGAGTTGTACTGAACAGCAAATTTTAATAGAAGAGATTGAGCATATGTTTAGCTTTGAAAGAGATGGTTGAAGAAGGATGGGATAATATTCTTCAATTATATAAAAGTATGTCATTCAGAAAAAGGGAGGAAAATCTATTTTATAGAGTCCAGGGCTCTTATTAAGTCTTTGGGTGCAACTCAGTTAAATGTTAGGGAGGAAAAAACTTCCTAATAATTAAAACGTATTAAATATTTGAGCTAAATAACAAGCGAAAGAGGTGTGAGGGCTATTTTGAAATGGATTCGTACACTGAGAAGGGATACAATTCAAATATCATGAAAACGATGGCTTAGGGCCATGGCTTAGGGCCGGGGTATTTACGGTACCGCCTTCTACCACCAATAGCCTCCCACCAGCCAGTTCGTTCCCACAGAGAGGGCCTCTTCAGGATGCCGTCGGCTAGACAATGTCGGCTGGTGACCCCCAGGGGGAGAGCCTTCTCTGTGGCAGCACCCACCCTCTGGAATGAACAACCCCCAGAGATACGAGTGATTCCAGACCTCCGGACTTTTCGTCAGGCCCTTAAAACATCTATTTCAGCTAGCCAGGCTGGCCTGATTCCATTTTGGTTTTAAATTAGAAATTGATTTTAATTGAAATGTTCTTAAATTAGGGGCCAAATCTCATTTAATTATTTTTAAAATATTTTAACTATGTTTTTATTTGGCTCTTCACCACCCTGAGTCCTGTTGGAGAAGGGCGGTATAAAAATCTAAATAAAAGGGGAAAAAAAGATGCCATCATCATCATCATCATCATCATCATCATCATCATCACATTCTCCAAAATATTCAGTAAAACAATTTCTAAACAATAGTCAACACAAAATGTCAGACAATATTCATATTACCCAGTGGTGGGTTCCGGATTATGTTATTAACGGTTCGCCATGCATGCCCCGTTCATGCACACACCTGCCTTTCCCTCTTATTTTGATTCACTTTAGTAGTTTTATTGTGTCAGTTATAGTGTAGTTTAATTTTTTTCTGTTTCTAGAATGATGCCAGTCAGTTAAATTCTTATTTTAAATCAGATGTTTAAGGAAATCCCCCCCCCCCCAAAAAAAAAATTCATAAGGATAAAACAATCCACAAGAACAAAGCAAGGGTTAGGAATTATACTTGATAATTCAAATGAAACTGTTCCCCATTACAGTATTATGGTACCTTACACCACATTAACTAAATTAAGTTACTTGCAACCATAATGCAACAATTACAATAAAGAAACATTGCCTCCTGGGAGGTATATTGGGTCAAAGATAATTTAATTTTATCCCTACTTAGGTTGTACATTGCAACAGCTGGAAAATGAATCCCACTTGAAGACCTAAATGGGAAAGTGGCTTTAACCAAAAAAAACCCTACCAGCTTCTTAGCCAAGATCTGAAATGAAGCATTTGATTGAACAGATTGCTCTGCTGACACAAGAGACAACTCAAACCACTGGGCAAGTCAAAGGAAGTTTAAAATGATGGACTTGTACCTGAAGAAATATTAACACAACGAAGCTTGATGGGAGGAAATTTTTTCAACTTACTGTATTTTCCTCCTACAAGCTTCTTTGAAGCAGTCCTGAACAACGAGAGAGATGGATCGGTTAGAAATTGGCCCCCATTGGTCTTAGATTTTCACATGTGTTAATTCAAGGGAACAAAAAACATGAGTGATGACACGGACAAGGCACGAAGGCAACACAGCCAGCTGACAATTCAAAATCCCCTTTATTGCTCCAACTTTCCCCCAAAGGCTCCCAAGTTTATGGCAAGTCCTGGAGCAAAGCTCTCTCTCTCACACACACACACACAACAGCAGCAGCCTCTGGCTGTGATTAGTCCAGCAAAATGAGGTTTGGACAATGACTTCAAAGCAAGAAGTCAAGCGAAGCAAAGGAACAAAGTAATGAGTCCATGAAGCAAGGAATAAAACAATGAGTCCATGAAGCAAGGAATAAAGCAAGAAGTACACGAAGCAAGGAATAAAGCAAGAAGTCCTGCAAACTCCAGACATCGGCAATGGCACACAAAACTCCACAAATTCAGTGTTTGTTCCCAACAAGCGCCCCCCCCCCTACTTACAGCATTTCCTTAAGTCTCAGTACCCAGGCGTGCCTTGTGAAGAGGGGCGGGGCGCTCTCCTCCTAAATTGTTGATTCAGCCTGCGCTGTTCCCATCTCCTCTCCACTCTCTGTGCTCAGGAATCAGGAGGGGGGAAATCCTTGCTCATCACCTGAGCTCCGTCATTCCTCATCTCCACTGATTGCCCTCTCTTCCCCCCCCCCCCCTTGGTTGTCCTGCCCCCATTCCTCCATGCTGGCAAGCTGTCCCAAGCCCGAGGGATCCGGGGCTGCCTCCTCGACCCCCATCGGCCCAAGCTCCGGCTTGTCCTCCTCCATGGACTCAGGCTCCGACGGAGCCATGACAACGTGCTTCCTGCTTTCTTTTCTTCAAGGATCTGAATCTCCTTCATATTTTTAAGAGGACCTAAGGACTTATAGAAAGAGTATGTTTCTTGTTGTTGTTTGGTGCTAATGGCAGGAAATCAAATTTATTTCATGGATTTCCTTAGAGCAGGGGTTCCCAAACTTGGCAGCTTTAAGACTTGTGGACTTCGACTCCCAGAATTCTCCAGCCAGCATAGAAGTCCACAAGTCTTAAAGCTGCCAAGTTTGGGAACCCCTGCCTTAGAGTAAGATTCAAGTCATTAGAACAAGCTGATAGAATGCATTGATTATTCCACAATTCCCTACTTATCTCTTTCTCCACTTCTTATCCCTCTCAGGCAAAAAATAAGTTTTTGCCACCATCCAACAACAGTCGTATAGTTAATCCACAAAACATACACAATGATAAAGAGGATTTAATTTCGTGAGAACAATTTTCTTTAGATGATTTGATGCCCAGCCATACACTCTCAGATTTCTAAGAACTGAAAGAAGAGTAAAAACCAAAAAGTAAATTCTTTCAGAAGAAGCTCCAACTCAGTGGTGGCATTCAGCTGGTTCTATCCGGTTCAAGTGAACCGGTAGCGGTGGCTGCAGGAGGCTCGTCCCATTTTTGACCCTCCGCGCATGCGTGGAGGTGGTGCATGTGCTCGCATTTGTGAACTGGTAATGAAGGTATGTGAATACCACCCCTGCTCCAATTTCTGTGGAAAATACAGAATTTTTTGTAGCCAGAAGCAAGATCAACTGTAGGGAGACATATCAACCCCGTAAGAGTTTATGGATATTTTCATGGGACTTATCTCTCCGGCATTGGAATTGGGTTCTATAGGGGCATCAAATAGGAGTCAGGAGAAGATTTAGATCTTCATGATGTGGCCCCTTAAATGAAATAAATAAATAAATATCTGTGTCAGATAAAGCTGGTGCATAGAATAGTCCTCCATTTATATCCGGAGGTATGGAAATAATAAGTCAGTGCAGGAGTGACAATGAAAAAGTAATTCTGCCACCTTGGGAATACTGATAGGATTATTATCTCCACCTTTATATTTCTACCAGTTTGTTTTATGTGCAAAACTGGTCAAATTAATACGACAAACACTCAAATAAAAACCAAAGAATGCAGAAAGATAAGCAATAAAAAATAAACATAAGAGGCAGAATAATAGTCATCTCTGAATTATCAATTTGAGTTGAGAAATGCGTACTCGAGCCAGCTGGTCTATCTCCGTTTAATATGTGACATTATCCACAATTGTTTTTAAATTAAATTGAATGTTATTACAGATTGAATTAAGACCCAAATGCTCATTCAAATGCTCAGGCAGTGGCATGAAGGCACTAAACCACAATGTTTCCAATTAATAAGATGGTTGACATCTCAATTTATTACGTTTCTACACAATATGCCATGACTTTCACAGTGCTCAGAAACTTCCAGTGGATTAAGTGTTTTTCCACAAAGAAGGGGAAGCCTCAGGAATATTTTCCCCCAAAACTAAACTAGGGATATTTCCTCGTTTCTTGTTTTACCCTTTCATGCCATCATCTTCTTTCAATGAATAATCCCTTGCGGGGTGGAATCTGGGCAATTGAATGGAGCTGAGTGTTTACTGGCCGGATGTCCTTCCTGTCTCCAATGCGGAGTTTTGTTCAGCAGATATATTCTCAATGTGCCCAGACAGAAAAATATCTGCCTCTACCTAGGATCGAACTCACAGCCTCCTGATTGTGAGGTGAGAGCTCCACCTCTAGGCCATGGCACCACTCTTGTCTTACCCTTCATGTGATGGATTAACACTGCATCAGCATCTTACATGGGTGAAAGTTAACAGAGGCAGCAGAAGATGGTTTATTTATTATTAATTATTTTCGAATCATGGACACCTCACGACAGATGTTAAATTCACATTAACAGGAGAAATGAAAAGGAGTGTAGGTGTGTTGACATTGGAAGATCAAGCTCATGAATGGCTTTTGCAAAACCTGAATTTTCACCTACCAAAACTCTTCCTCACTATCAATACAATTTATTGTTATTTTTTTTTCTGCCTTTGCCAGTCATACCATGTTTCAAATTAGTCAACATTTGTCCTCGATGAACCAACAGACATGTCAGCAAGGCCTCCTCTTATTACACAGGTTCTTAAAGGGATAACAGCCAAAGACCCTGATGACTCATTCCCCTCATTGCATCAGCTGGTCAGCTCTTAAATTATCACCTTGACATATTGTCTTCCTGTGATTTAACACAATCGCTAGATGGACATTGCTTCCAGAGTCTTAAACAATCCGAATCTCTTTCCTGAACAGAACCATTTCTATTTGGTTGAGGGAGAGTGGAGGATGAAGGGTTTAATCAATAGTCCCATAGAAGTTTTACTTTTATCCCTTTTTGGGCTCCTGATCAACAACTTTTTGAAGGCTTTGCTTACGACCTTAACGTCACAGTTTATCTTTCTTATTGACATCATTCCACATAAATTTGATTTCAAATTGTGGGAGAGTTAAACATTATGAACTTGATATTTTCAAAATAAGTTTGCATCTTGTCTAAGAACATGTTGCTTATGTTGGTTTACAGTATCCCTGCTGAGATTTCATCTTGGACCTATCCAATGTATGGCA
Organism: Ptyas mucosa; assembly: GCA_012654045.1. Classification (NCBI taxonomy): domain Eukaryota; kingdom Metazoa; phylum Chordata; class Lepidosauria; order Squamata; family Colubridae; genus Ptyas; species Ptyas mucosa. The sequence goes on along the minus strand of WNWU01000063.1, from coordinate 1,777,072 downwards.
ATTTTCTTTGGATCGTAAAGTTATATGGAAGAGGGTAGAAAATCAATTATAATAATAAAGGATAAATCAGAACATGGCTGTAATGGTCTCTCATTAAGGTAGACATGATAAAAAACCAAGGTACTGTACCTGGAACAAACAAAACTCTAACGCTGACATGATTTATATAGAATTCTTAGAAAGACAGCCAAGTGTAAGAGAAAAATAGCAAAACACAGAGCACAATATTAACAGTTGCTAGTTGAGTCTCAAAGTGAGTGGAGAAAATTACGTTCATAAATCTTGAAAACTGTCACTCCAGTATTTCAAAGCCGAGCTACCTCGTTCCTGTTTTGCAGAGGAGAAGTCATTTAACTAATGAACTATCATTATTTGCCTTTATATTTAAAGCTGTTTTATAGATTCCCTTCCTGCTCACTCACCCTCTAGGTAAATGGTAAATGTTATTGATTAAAAAGAAAGGCCTAACAGATTGTTATGCCTCTCCCCAATGACAGCATTGTCAAGAATCATAACAGAAGGCCACGTCTTTCACACCGCAATAGGGGAAGCCAGAAAGTCAAATAAAATATAACTTTGCTATACAGAACAGGCCAGAGATAGATCAACTAAGGAATTCAGAGCTCCACTTTTACAAGTGGCCTATGAGACACTTACAGATGTACCCAATGCCAAATGTTAATCTCAAACATCTGATTCTAAGGGACATATTGCTGAGGAGCTTGGCGGTTTCCATTAACCTTCACGCATATCACATTAATGCTCTCTGACATATCCAAATGTCATGCAACAGAGAATATGCAAGTTAATTGTGCTTTGCATAGTGGCATTTTGTGGCCATGACAGGAAGTGAAAGCAAGATGTCCCAAGTGTGCATAGCAATTAGTAAAGAAGTAAAGGTAGACTTGAGTTTGACTTCTGGTGACTGTCTCCATAACCCCAAGGCCGAGTTGTGGAATTAATCCATCATTGTTTTCCTCTTGGGTGTTTCCTTCCTCTGCAAACTTCCTGGTGGTACAGTAGACTCCCATAACACAGCCATCAAAAGGAGGGACCAGATCTTTCATAAAACAAAGAAATAAACAAAGAAAGTCAGTCTGGTCTTCTGATTAAGGCACCAGACTACAAACTGGGAAACTGTCAGTTCCAGTTCTGCCTTAGCCAGGAAAGCCAGCTGAGTGATCTTGAGCCAATCCCTCACTCTCAGCCAGTGGTGGGATTCAGTTGGTTTGGGCCGGTTTGGGCGAATTGGTTGTTAAATTGCTGTCTGGCCCCTCCCCTCCCTTCCCCGCCCCTTCCAGGAGTCCCTATTTTGGCTCTGAGGTAAGTGCAGGGAGGCCTACTTGGTCCAAAAAGGGGCATGAGGTGTGTATGGTGTGGCCCCCCTGTGGCCCGCTTTTGCTCCTAGGAGGCTGCAGGGAGGCCTACTAGGCCCAAAATGAGATGTAATGGGGCACACGCTCCTCCATGGTCCATTTTTGCTCCCAGAGGGTGCAGGAGGCTGAATGCTGCCTGTCACACCTCCTGGCCATGCCCACCCAGCCAATCATTAGGGCAGAAAACCGGTTGTTAAATTACCCACCATTGCTCTCAGCCCAATTCACCTAAAAGTTTTGTTAGTGGGGAAAACAGGAGGAAAGAAGGAGCATTAGATATGTTTGCTGCCTAGAGATGTATATAAAAAAATAATAAAGACAGGGTACAAATAAAATAAGAATAAATAACTTCTTTGTCAAAATAAAGAGAAGACCAGCTACCAATTGGCTTGCCTTTGCAAAGATTTCCTACTCTAAGTTAGAATTGATATATACTGAGGTAGTATGTTAGTCTGGATAAAAGCATTAGGCAGCAATATTAGGCAGAATAAAAAAAACCAGTCTGAAATGTGAACATACCAGTTTTAAATGCCATTTTCTGATAAAACCAACCAGGATTTAATAAGATGTTAGGACATAAAGTGGTTTAATTAAAAGTGATATCAAAACCACCCCTTATTCTACACCTCTTCTTTCACTAGGAAAGCCATCATTGAAGCATCAGTGGGAATATATATAAAACGTGCAAAACTTTAACTACTCACTACTCTGAGGACACAGATAAACCTCCAAGTGGCCTCTATGATGCTCTAAAAGAATGCAAATGACCAGCTGTCTGCAAGGAGCATAAATCTTTCCATTCCCCACCATCCAATGAGAGCTGAAGAAGCCTCTTGGACAAGAAGTAGAACGTCTTCAAAGAAAAACCAGAAAGTCCAGTCGCCTCTTGAAAAAGCACCTTTGGGACAACCATGACCTGGATGATTGAGAAGCTCCATAGACACCAAGAGAGAGTATTCATCATAAAAAGATAGGCAGATTGTAAAAGTGGAAGTTATTTTTTATTATGTCTCCTCATGCCCCAACTTTGAAGACTTGAATAACACTTCTGTTTGAATACTAGCTCACTAACATTGCGCACAGAACATTGCATACAGAAAGCTCCACTACTAAGGAACTCAAGTGACATGCTATCAAAATCTATAAACTATTGCAGTAAGACAGTAATAAGATAACTGATTTCATTTCATTCATTCATTCATTTCCAAGTCAGAAACTGCAGATAATACTTAAAAAAAAAAAAGATCGTTTCTCAGGAAAAGTCAACAGTGGCTTTAGACTCCATGGAAAGTGATGAAAAACAAAATAAAAAGAAAACGAGTTTAAAAAAAATATCCATCAGCTTCAGGCTATGTTTAAACTCAATGAACAGAGAAAGTATTCAAAGCCTCATTTTAGGGTGTTGTATGCTTGTAAGTCTAATCTTCCATCTTTCACCTCCCTAAGGGAGGATTGTTAATAGAAGAAACTTTAAAGAGGAAGGGGAAAAAACTGCCTGCAGAGCATTTTGTAGTGTACTAAATACAAATAGGACCACAGAAATGTTAAAGGAGATGTATCTTTCAGAAACGTATTAGAAAAACATACTGAGGGTTTTTTTCCGAGTGATCTGCTTGGTTAAAAAGGAAGAAGGGAGGGAGGGAGGGAGGGAGGGAGGGAGGGAGGAAGGAAGGAAGGAAGGAAGGAAGGAAGGAAGGAAGGAAGGAAGGAAGGAAGGAAGGAAGGAAGGAATAGATAGATAGATAGATAGATAGATAGATAGATAGATAGATAGATAGATAGATAGATA
>WNWU01000063.1:1733007-1759130 GCA_012654045.1 Ptyas mucosa | reverse complement strand
TATCTATCTATCTATCTATCTATCTATCTATCTATCTATCTATCTATCTATTTGTCAAACATGTACAATATAACATGTATAAGTATAAACAGGGACATGAACATAGGAAATGAGTACAAATAAATGGGGGTAGTAGGACAGGAATGGTAGGCATGCTGGTGCGCTTATGCACACCCCTTTTACAGACCTCTTAGGGATCAGGTGAGGTCCACGGTAGACAGTTTGAGGTTGAAGCTGTAGCAGTTTGAGGATGTAACAATGGAGTCAGGTAGTGCATTCTAGGCATTGACCACTCTGTTGCTGAAATCATATTTTCTGCAATCAAGTTTGGAGCGGTTTACCTTGATTTTGTATTTATTGTTTGCCCATGTATTATTGAGGTTGAAGCTGAAGTAGTCGTTGACAGGTAAGACCTTGTAGCAGACAATTTTGTGTACTATGCTTAGGTCATGTTGTGACTCAGGCCCAAATAAGTAGTGGAAAAATCAATCAGTGAAAAAACAAACAAACTTTATTCAAATAGCTGAGAATTACTTCATTCCCAGTGTCTTTCAACTAAATTAAAGCAAATTCCTCCCAACACAAATTCCTCAGTCCTATCGCAAACCTTGATCCAATTAGGCAAACTGCCAAATGTCTTGGCAAACATTCAGAAGTCACAGATACAAAAATAAACACAAGACGTAGATGAAGAAGATGAAGCTATCAACGTTGTTTTCTGGCAAAGCCCAAACGCCGTTGCTGGTCTGTTTTAAGCCTTATGGGAGGGGCCAATAATCTCTTGGCCCTAGTCCCGAGTTGTCCTCTTTGCTTGAGCTGCTCTTGCCTTCTGGCAGATCTTCTCATGCGTGCATTAGGAACAGGCTCCTCCTGTTCCTCTGCCTCACTCCTATCAGTCTCTGGAGGCTCTGGAGTCCATATCTCACTCCCCAATGGCCCTGGCCCCATCTCTGCCTCTGATGCAGAGCTTTCATCCAGGCCTTCCCCAGCCTCCAGGACTGGCCCCTGTTCTTCCTCAGCCTCATCGCTGTCCGACTCCACCGCCAACTCTGCAGGCTGCTGGCGGACCACAACAGGTCAGACCGTAGGCAACGTAGTTCCAGGTGTTCAACTCTATGAGTCTATGTTTTGATGATAAACAATGAGGAAGTCAGCCAATGACATCTGAAGGGTCATCTGAAGATGGAGGCTCAACCTGATAAAAGGAGCATTTGCAGAGTTGTGTCGCAATCACTGCCTCCTTTCTGCATGTGTTGGTGCTCTACAAAAACAACACAGACACAATCAGCAAAACCATGCTATTTGGGGGGGTATGGTCCTGCCCAACATTCTTGGCTTTTCAGGATAGTTGGAAGTATAGTGCTGTGGGAAGTAAAATCAATCTGGTTCAGTTCCAAACTGGGAGAAAGACACTGCTTGGAAAGATGGTTTAATGATGAAGCAGAACCACAAACACATGGTTCTGGTGCAGCTGACCACATGGAGTTAAGAATGGGTGGCTTTTATATCTTCTTTTGGGCTTTGCACTTGAGCTTCCTGTTCCTGTGCAAGAACATGTATTCTATTGGCTGTTGTCAGATTCTTATGGGGTTTTGTATGGGTTATGTAGGGGTCATATCTGGCTCTATAGGCAAAGTACAAATCCTAGGTGTTTGTCTGAGCTAAGTTTGGCTGAAGTTTCTGAGGGTGATGCAGTGAAGGGGCTTGTGTTCTGAAAGGGTATTGAGCAATTCCTATTGTAGCTTAAATGGCTTTGTCCTGGTCTGGATCTGGTCTTGAATGGATTAACAAATATGCATTTCTAAAAGCCGCCTGCAGTATCTGCTGGGGCTTATAAGAGTTGCTTTCTGCCTCTAAAAAAACCCATGTTTCTCCATTTCTCCCTTTGGGAAATATAAGAATCTTTCTCTTTAAAAAAAAAAATATTCCTGAAAATGTTTCATTCTTCTAGCAGGGGTATGTGTGCAAAATCCACATTTCATAACTGGACATTTCCTTACACTTGCAGTTATCCCAGCAAGCGGTCCAAAAATAGCTTGGAGATATTGCAATTTGTAAAGAAGAGTCTTCTAGGTGACAGGGAAAATGCGATGGATGAAGCAGAAACTTCACCTCAAACTGGAGAGTGTAAGATAAGTGCCCAGATTTTCCTGGCCTGTACTTATAAGTACAGTAGCTGCTACGCTATTTAAGAGAATATAGCCATGATGGTGGACCTATGGCATGTGTGCCACAGGTGGCACACGGAGCCATATTGGTGGGCACATGAGCTCCGTGCTGGCCAGCTGATTTTTGGGCCTTCTGGGCCCACCGGAAATAGGGACACATGCTGTTTCCTGCCTCCGGAAAGCCTTGGAGGGGTGTTTTTCACTCTCCCCAGGCTGCAGAGCCTTTCTAGGAGTTTGAAGAGGGTGAAAATGGCCTTCCCCACTTCCCTGGAGGCCCTCTGGAGCTGGAAACTACCTGTTTGCCAACTTCTGGTGGGACCGGAAGGCTCGTTTTTCTCTCTCCCCAGGCTCCAGAGCCTTTCTAGGAGCCTGGGGAGGGCAAAAACTGCCTTCCCCACCCGACCCCGTTCCCGGAGGCCCTCTGGATACAGGAAATGACCCGTTTGCCAACTTCTGGTGGGACCTAAAGCCTCTGGAGCCTAGGGAGGATGAAAAACGGGGCTACCGGGCCCACCAGGCTGTTGCGTTCCAAAACCAGGTGGAACACAGTGGGGAGTGCGTGGGGGGCAGGGCACAAAGCACATGCCATCAGGTGCTTTTGGCACATGATGGCAAAAAGGTTAGCCATCACTGGAATAAAGTATAAGGCGTACATTCATGCTTCATCTGCTGAAGTTCCAACTCACAGAGAAAGCCAACGTGGTCTTCTTGCCAATCCCTGTCTCAAATAGAAAGCAGCCTTTTAATCCCCAAAAAGCTTCACAGCCTCATCTTAACCCATAACTACAAACCTCCAGTGATAGTGACCACAACAGTTTTCCAAAACGTTCAGAAAACCCCTATTTTTAGAAATGGATCATTCCAGTTGCGAATAGCTTTTGTTTTCCCATCAGTAAGAGTGTATGGAGCATCGCTCTTGTGTGAGTTATTTGGTGTTTTCTGTAGTGGCATTTGAATTTGAGTTTCGGTCATTTTGATTGCAGATCTTTATTAACATATTTTTTAAAAAAATATAATGTCGGGGCCATGTTTTCTGCCAAAAAGAGTGAGATTTGGTGATTCAAACTTCAAAGAAACTGTTCTAACATGGTATGGAGAAGCAGAGAGTGATCTGAGTAAAGTGGAATCACGTTGCAATGAAAATTTTGTAATGGATGATGAGGAACCCAGAGCCGCCACTGATTCTGACATCAGTGATGAAGCCCCTGATGAAATTTATGACCAGGTACAATCTATGTTGTACAATAATTTATATGGTAAAAACAAATTCAAATGGTCTTCTGCAGCTTTTGGAAGCAATAGATCCAGAACAGAATAGTCACAATAGTGTTGTGCAATTACCTGGACTACAGCCAGCAGCTAGAAATCTCGGAAATTCACCTACTCCCCTAGATATCTGGAAATTATTATTTCTAAAGAAATTATTAGCGCCATCATTCAGTGGACCAATGTAAAAATTAGAGAAGAAAGATTGAAGTTTAAGGATGGAGAAACAAAAAGTGACCTGCACGATGTGGATTTGATGGAGATCAATACATTTTTTGCTTTACTGCTTTATACCGGGGTGAAATCCAGCAAGTTCTGACAGGTTCTGGAGAACCGGTAGTGGAAATTTTGAGCAGTTCGGAGAACCGGCAATTACCGCCACTGGCTGGCCCCAGAGTGTGGTGGGAATTTTGCAATATCCTTCCCCTGCCACGCACACCAAGCCACACCCACAGAACAGTAGTAAAAAAAAAAATGGATTTCACCACTGCTCTATACATCAATTTTTAGATCCAACCATGAAAATATTGAATGCCTTTTTGCTACTGAGGTCATTATGACCTCATGTCTGTAACAGCACAGCCGAAATAGTACGTCTGTGGTTAAGGGTTAAAATTAGGAAAACCTGGTTTCCTGTAATCTCCTGGTTTTTACAGCTTGTCAGTCTGAATATTGAGAATGAAAGGAAGAGGGAAGAAGTGACGTTCTAATTATCTTGTTGTGCATTTGCTTTGCTTCTCTGCTTCTGGAAAGGCAACGATGTAACGAAAAGACTTTTGTTGTTGTTGTCTGAGCTGATTCTTCGGCTTGGAGGAACGAGCCAAATGCAGCTGATTTGTCATAACACTTCATCTCCGAGGCGTATTTCAAAGAGTTCGCACCTCTAATTGTTTCTCAACACAGATCATCTAATAACTTTAAGTGATCCAATTTTCTCTTGGGCTTCTCTTCCTTCATTCCTGAAATCTAAGGTGGGTGTTGGGCATCAGAAGGTGTCGTCCAAGTGGTTTCAATTTTGGCTTTTGTTTGACCCAGCCAGTAGTGTCAAGTGGTAAGGATTGTGGGAGTTGTTGTGTGGTAAAACCATGGTTGAAGGAGAAGAGTCCCTGATGGAAGGGGGAGGTCAGCTGTCACCTTATGCTCACTTTGCTTCGCTGTTATGCAGTGACAGGCTGCCATTGAACTGTTGGGGAAGGGGATGAGGAGGGGAATCAAAAGTAGAGGCTGCACCTTCTTGAGATGCTGACCCAAGGTCACTCCGCTGGAAGAAGGAGGGAGCCGCATACCAAACTGTGCTTGGACTGACCATTATGAAAACATCTTACATGGACATTGCAGTGGGGATTGGAGACTGGGATTACAATGGGGTGGACAGCAGGGGACATTTTATAGAGCTTAGAATAACTTTATTGTCACATTTAATGTACACTAATCGGCATATATTAAAATGAAATTTCATTGCATACAGTTCTCAAAGGGTCACCACTTCCAATATACTACATAAACATGACTAAATAAATAAATGAATACAAAGTTATGCATGTATGACACAGAGAAACAACATAGTCTAGTTTGGATGTATCCAATCCATCGTACATGGCAAGAAAAACGAATCTTGCAAGTTTACCAGACGGATGGCATAGGGAACAAAGCTGTTACAGAATCTGGTAGTCCTGCTGTAGAAATACTTGGAAACCTCCTCCCAGAGGGGAGCAACAGAAACAGACCATAAAGTGGGTGTGTGGGGTCTCGAACAATGCTTCGAACTCTAAGCACATAGCACTTATAAGCAGCATCCTGAATAACAGGAAGCGAGCTTCCTATAATCTTCTCGGCTGTCCTTACCACTCTCTGTATGGACTTTCTATCTGAGGTGCTGCTGCCACCAAACCAAACAGTGATGCAGTTTGTTAAAACGCTCTCAATCATGCCTCTGTAAAAAGTGACCAGGAGAGAAGGGGAAAGATGTGCTCTCCTCATCCGACACAGGAAATGCAGACCCTGGTTTGCACGCTTCACTAAGGATGACATGTGGAGAGACCAGTTCAGATTGTTAGTTGTCTGCACCCTCAGACACTTAATACTGTAAGTGTTCAGTATCAAGGATGCTGCCACCTCTACAGCTGCATCTTTGATACTGAGCGGGGTATGACTATTTGGGGAGGGAAGTAGAACTTAGGGATTTTGGCATGCAATTCTCAGTTTTGGCTATGCAATACTGCAATACACTTGACCTGTAATCAAACTTTTTCAACAAACAGAGCCAATGATCGTTTCCATTCAGAGGTTAAGGTTGTGGCCAGTGTGACAGTGTGTTAAAAGACATTCCAGCTTAGAGATCATTTGGTAAAAGAAATGTTTGAGATCAAGTCCTTAGTGTAGGAAATGAGTCCAAGGGCAGGGCCAAATACATCGTTAATTTGGAGTTGCTCTGCTCCCATGAGAGACCTACGACCAGCCCCTACCCCTTGAATTCCATTGACTCTTGTTGTTGTTAGTTGCGAAGTCATGTCTGATTCATCACAACCCCATGGACAACATTCCTCCAGGCCTTCCTGTCCTCTACCATCCCCCGGAGACCACTTAAGCTCATGCCGACTGCTCCAGTGACTCCATCCAGCCACCTCATTCTCTGTTGTCCCCTTCTTCTTTTGCTCTCAATCTTTCCCAGCATTAGGCTCTTCTCCAGGGAGTCCTTCCTTCTCATTAGGTGGCCAAAGTATTTGAGTTTCATCTTCAGGATCTGGCCTTCTAAAGAGCAGTCAGAGTTGATCTCCTCTACAATTGACCAGTTTGATCGCCTTGCAGTCCAAGGGATTCACAGGAGTCTTCTCTGGCATCAGAGTTCAAAGGCCTCAATTCTTTGGCACTCAGCCTTCCTTATGGTCCAACTTTCACAGCCATCCATTGCAACTAGGAAAACCATAGCCTTGACTATACGCACTTTTGTTGGCAGGGTGATGTCTCTGCTTTTTTGACTCTTATGTAGCACCAATTTGCCTTGACCGTTAGTAGATCAGATTGTTGTGTATGGGTAGCATGTACTAAACTTGAAGTGCTTTGAACTAAACTCCTGTTCTTGGCTACTTGCACCTGACACTTAGGTCTGTATCTGGTTTCCTCAAGGGAAGATAGTCTGGAGAGATTCTTGTAAAGAGGTGATCAACAACAACCTATCTGACCCATTCTCGGAGCTGTTCTGGTTGCTTGGCCTGGTGGTTGTTGCCCCCAAACACTGGAAGGTTATCACATTCCTGATCCTGACCCTCCTCTATCAAAGGTTGTGCGATTGTAGTGGATTTTTTAATTGCTGCTCTTTTTTTAATCACCCGTTCTGAATGCTGTTCGGTTGGAAATTCTATAGAAAAATTTAGCTTAATGAGAAATTTCAGCACATGCTCTTTGTTGTAGAGCTGAAAGAGAGGCCCTACTGAACAGATTGCAAGCGGTGCCCTTTTATGTCATGTTTTCCTCCCCTTTATCTTTTTTCAGGGCAAGTACTTTGCTAGGGGAAAGTGATACCGCGGCTCGGAATATCAGTTTTGCCTAATTAGTTGCAATCAGATTCTCTCTCGTACCATTAATCAGGATTAACTCATGATATATTAATGCGACTGGTTATATCCTTTAAAAGGCTGTTGGAAATGAATTGTATCTTTGCTTCTATTCAGAGCAGCTGCCTGCTGAAAAGATGGAAAGAAAAAAAAATAATGCACCTAATCTTAACTCAGGTACAGAATTGGGAAGAAACAATATACCCAGGTAAAAGGCAGAAGAGAATTCCCTCCCCTTCCCTTCCCCCTTCCCTTCCCCCTTCCCTTCCCTTCCCTTCCCTTCCCTTCCCTTCCCTTCCCTTCCCTCCACTCCACCCCACTCCATTCCCTCCCTCCCTCCCTCCCTCCTTCCTTCCTTCCTTCCCTCCTTCTTACCTTATCATCATGATTGCTTAAGATAAGTAGATTTACATCAGGGGTGAAATTCAGCAGGTTCTGACAGGTTCTGGGGAACCAGTAGTGGAAATTTTGAGTAGTTTGGAGAACCGGCAAATAACACCTCTGGCTGGCCCCAGAGTGGGGTGGGAATGGAGATTTTGCAATATCCTTCCCCCAGGAGTGGGGAAGGAATGGAGATTTTGCCATATCCTTCCTCTGGAGTGGGGTGGAAATGGAGATTTTGCAGTATCCTTCCCCTACCATGTCCACCAAGCCACGCCCACAGAATCGGTAGTAAAAAAATTTGCATTTTCACCACTGATTTACATTGCATATAAATGAGAAAATATGTTTATGTATTTTGTTTTACTAACACCCAACAACTAATCTCCCTTTACGCATTTATATAAAAGTGTGTGCAATGCTTACATGATCCTGTAAGATGGGAAACCCCAAATTTACTCTTAGAAAAGGTGTTATCTGCCTCTTTTGGAATTTTGTTGGGAGGCAAAGGCATACAGTAATTAAATCTTGGTATTTTAACCTCCTTCAGGTAGATCTTTCGAAAGTAGGAGCCTGAGTGGCATAGCAGGCTAATGCCTCCTATTAAGGCAGCATTTAACATCCAGCTGCCTGCAATTACTGCAAGTTCTAATCTCACCAGGCTCAAGGTTGACTCAGCCTTCCATCCTTTCTAAGGTGGGTAAAATGAGGACCCGGTTTGTGCGGGCAATAAGCTGACTTTGTATAAATATACAAAAAAGTATGAAGGCTATTGCTTAACGCATTGTAAGCCGCCCTCAGTCTCCGGAGAAGGGTGGCATATAAATATAAACAAACAAACAAACAAACAAACAAATAAATAAATAAAAAAGTAAGTAAAGTTTGCATGTCCAACAGTATATATTAACCAGTGGAATGGCTTGCCTTCAGAAGTTGTAGGTGCTCCATCACTGGAAGCTTTTAGCAATAGCACTTAGACTTATATATTGCTTCACAGTGCTTTCCAGCCCTCTCTAAGCAGTTTACAGAGTCAGCCTATTGCCCCCAACAATCTGGGTCCTCATTTTACCCACCTCGGAAGGATGGAAGGCTGAGTCAACCTTTTAAGAAGAGAATTGACAGCCACTTGTCTAAAATGGTATAGGGCAGGGATCAGCAACCTGTGGCTCCAGAGCCACAGGCGGCTCTTTGAGCCCTCTGCTGTGGCTCCCTGTCGGCTGACCCCACCACTGGCTGGCCCTGCCCCTCGCCCTCTCCTCCCAGTAACTCCTCGCCTGGCCTGAGAAGGTAAGGGCGATGGCGGGGGATGGAGAAGCGGCCAGGGCAGAGACAGAGAGATACAGAGAGAGTGTGAGAGAGACATAGAGAGATACAGAGAGAGGGGGGGGGGGGGGGGGGGAGAGGGAGGGGAGAGAGAGAGATGTCAAAAGAGTTTTGTGGTTTCCAGTGTTTTTTAACAACTGGTTCTCTGCCCCAATGACTGGCTGGGTAGGCATGGCTAGGGCGGGGCTCATGTGACTGGTGGAAGTGAGTGATATTGGGTTGACCACACCCACCCAGGTTTTGTGGCTCCCGATGTTTTCTTTTCTGTGGGAATCGGGTCCAAATGGCTCTTTGAGTGCTTAAGGTTGCAGACCCCTAGTATAGGGTCTCCTGCATGAGCAAGGAGTTGCTCTAAAAGATCTCCAAGGTCTCTTCCAATTCTCTATTTCTGTTCTGTTTAAAAAAAAACTATTCACAATATTCTTCTACCTATATATTCATCAGCACTGTTACTATTTCTTGAAGACAACTTAAAACCAAACTATCCAGAATTAGGATGAGAGGAAACCTATCGTGTTCTGCTAATCTTCTAGGAGGAAGATCCATATCTGGGGATTAAGACACTCTGCCACTGTGCAACTGTATATATGATGACATTTTCTCTGCTAACATCTGGTCTGATCAGGAAAATTGTGATGTTATGTCTTCAAGCGGTTGGGGGAAAGGAAGATTTCAAAGGTAAAACCTTCTTAACTATCCCCTTGAATTTCTGCAAACACCTCTTTTCAAAGTTGTTGCTATGAGAGAACCAGTCTGAGGGATAGATTTTTCTTGGTCCCACAACTTCTGAAGTATGCAAAACTAAAAATATACTCCATAACAGAATCTGAAGGATCCTGTAATCCAGGAGTTCTCTTACCCTTACTTTTCTTTCTGCTCCGTTTACTGAATTTTAGAATCTCTTGATTATGTTACATTCTTGTTCTTTGGCTTGGTTACCACACTATCAAACAGATGTTGAAACTCTAGAACAACTCTGCTCTTCTTGCAGAGAAGAGCAACCAAGATGATTAGGGGACTGGAGGCTAAATCATAGGAAGAACGGTTGCAGGAACTGGGCATGGCTAGTCTAGTGAAGAGAAGGACCAGGGGAGACATGATAGCAGTGTTCTAATATTTGAGGGGCTGTCACAGAGAGGAGAGGGTCAACCTATTTTCCAAAGCACCTGAATGCCAGACAAAGAACAATGGATGGAAACCGATCAAGGAGAGATTCAACCTAGAAATAAGGAGAAATTTCCTGACAGTGAGAACAATCAACCAATGGAACAGAAGTTGCCTTCAGAAGTTGTGGGAGCTTCATCACTGGAAGTTTTGAGAAGAGACTGGGCTGCCATCTGTCAGAAATGGTGTAGGATCTCTTGCTTGGGTGTGGGGGGTTTGGACTAGATGCCTTATAAGGTCCCTTCTGTTATTCTGTTCTGTTCTTCTAGGTGATTCCACATGTAGATGTATCAGCCTTGAAACCACATGGCTCTGAATTGACACGAATTATCTAGCTGGTTCTTGCTTCTTGAGCATGGTCTCTTCAGAGGTGTCTGGATGGGAGGAGAGAAGTGCATGATGGGAGACTTCTCAACTGGCATCATATATCAGGATGCAAGAGCATAGGTGTATATGTGCTCTGCAATGATGTCACCACTCGTATGTTATGTACGTTATTTTTGTATCGTCACAGCTTGATTCTGCATTTATATTTTACTTCATTGTCTATTTATGACAGCATAAAAAGCCGAAACTACATCTCAGGAATAAAAGGGAGAACGAGATGAAACATCTCCACGTTTAAACATTCAGACAGGAGATCCGAACACTTAGAATGCTAAAAATGAAAGTATTGCAGGCTGTTATATAGATATATATATTTTCCCCCTTTTCACTCGGGGGAAACAAAACATGAAAAGAGAATATTTTTTTAGAGTGATGCATACATAAAGTACTATGGCAAATTGTTGATTCAAGATGATAGCAGGCAGCCATGTATAAACAATCAGCCTGACAATGAAGGAAGATGCAAAGAAACATATCGAAATACATGCACGAGGCATAAAATTGTTTTTGACTATAACCTTGAATTGGGAGCAATGCAAAATATCTTGTGAACTTCATTCTAAATAAATAAGTAAGTAAGTAAGTAAGTAAGTAAGTAAGTAAGTAAGTCAGTCAGTCAGTCAGTAATTCAAAACATGGGGGACTGGAAGCTAAAACATAACAAGACAAGTTGCAGGAATTGGGTATGTCTAGTTTAATGAAAAAAAGGGGACGTGGTGGCTCAATGCAGTGGTGAAATCCATTTTTTTTATTATGGGTTCTGTGGGCATGGTGTGGCTTGGAGGGCCTGACTTGGTGGGCATGGCAGGGAAGGATACTGCAAAATCTCCATTCCTTCCCCACTGCTGGGGCCAGCCAGAAGTGGTATTTGCCGGTTCTCCGAACTACTCAAAATTTCCGCTACCGGTTCTCCAGAACCTGTCAGAACCTGCTGGATTTCATCCCTGGCTCAGTGGCTAAGACACTGACTTTGTCAATCAGAAAGGTCGGCAGTTCAGCGGTTTGAATCTCTAGCATCGCATAATGAGGTGAGCTCCCGTTACTTGCCCCACGTTCTGCCAACCAAGCAGTTAGAAAGCATGTAAAAATGCGAGTAGAAAAATAGGGACCACTTTGGTGGGAAGGTAACAATGTTCTGTGTGCCTTCGGCGTTTAGTCATGCCGGCCACATGACCACGGAGACATCTTCGGAAGGGCTGGCTTTTCAGCTAAGAAATGGAGATGAGCACTGCCCCCTAGAGTCAGAATGACTAGCAGGTATGTGCGAGGGGGACCTTTACCTTTACTAGCTCTAGGACTAGGGGTGACATGATAGCAGGCTTTCAATATCTCAGGGGCTCCCACAAAGAAGAGGGGGGGTCAACTAATCCAAAGCACCTGAAGGCAGGACAAGAAGCCATGGATGGAAACTAATCAAGGAGAGAACCAACCTAGAACTAAGGAGAAATTTCCTGTCAGTGGGAATAATTCACCTGTGGAACAGCTTGCCTCCAAAGATTGTAGGTGCTCCAACACTGGAAGTTTTTAAAAAGAGATTTTTTATTTTATTTTATTCTTTTATTTTATTTTAATTTATATTTATATGCCGCCCTTCTCCGGAGACTCAGGGCAGCTTACAATGCGTTAAGCAATAGCCTTCATACTTTTGTATATTTTATACAAAGTCAGCTTATTGCCCCCACAAACCGGGTCCTCATTTTACCCACCTTAGAAAGGATGGAAGGCTGAGTCAACCTTGAGCCTTGGTGAGAATTGAACTCACAGTAATTGCAGGCAGCTGGATGTTAAATGCTTCCTTAGTAGGAGGCATTAGCCTCCTACGCCACTCAGGCCACTCCCACTCAGATTGGACAACCATTTGTCTGAAATGGTACAGGGCAGTGATGACTAACATTTTCTGGACCGAGTGCCCAAAGCGGGTGCCCGAACCCCCAAAATGCAATGCGTGCACGGTCCCTGCAGATGCCCTCCCAGCCCCCGCGTGTCCCATGCATTCGTGGCAGAGACCTGATGACCAGCTGGCCGGTGGGAGACACGTGCACATGCATGGCACAGCTGAACTGGGGTGACAGCTCGTGTGCCCACAGAGTGGGTGCAGTGTACTACCTGTGGCACGTGTGCCATAGGTTCCCCATCATGGGTATAAGGCTTTCTCCCTGAGCAGGGGGTTGGATTAGAAGACCTCCAAGGTCCCTTCCAACTCTATTACTGTTACTTGCATAATATTTGATTCCCTACAAATAATTATCAGAACATCAAGAATTGTTTTTTCCCTCACTAATAATAGAAACAATCTATCTGGGAAGAAAATTAATGATTTGACTATAAGGATGAGTAACAAGCAGAGGTAGAAACAGTTTTCTCTAGGTCCGCCAACCTCTCTTGATTATTAATTAACTTGTTAAGTATAAATGCCTGCCCTCCAAACCTAGTGTTGTAAGGGTTAACTACCCAGGGATCCCTTCACCCACTGACCCCTCCTCACCTGGACTCCGCCCCTGGAGTACTTAAGGGTCATCCATGCGGTCTGGGCTCCATTCTAGCTGCAAACCTGTAAGAGAGAAACATTATGTAAATAAACAAACTTGATTATACACATGCCTGTGTATCTCCTTCATTGGGCTCGATCCAAGAACATTCCTACAAATATGGTAGCAGAGGATGGTTCTAAATAGCCCAAACCAAACTAAAAGGATGTCTGAAAATATCAAGCTGAACGAAGAAACCGAAAGAGTAAACACCCGTGCATCCAAAAAGAAGATGGAAGAAATGCTAGCCTCAGCTGAAGCCAAGCTAGCAGAAATGCAAAGGAATAAAGAACGACTCTCCAGCCCTGGCTACTCAAGAATAACAGAGAGAAGCCTAGACGAAAGAGAGGATGAATCAGAGACCGAGCTACGCGAAGAAAAGGAGCTAAAAGAAAAGCTACTAAGCCTAGCCGGATCGACATCAAACAAGTCCAGTCTCATCGCGGAACTCCGCAACCTCCTTGATGACTGCGGGGCAGCGACCGGGAAGAAAGATGACAAAACGGAGTGCAGAGACCAAAACGTGGTAAGCGATTTAAACCCCTACCACTCGCTCACTGATGAAGCCGATCCAAGATTCGCGCGCTCCCCACAACGGCCATCTTGGATGGTGACATCACCCAAGATGGCCGACCAATCCCCAATCAGATCCCGAGATTTAAAAAACCTGGCGGGAAACGAGGCCTACCACCACAAGGCCTACGAATACAACCACGAGGCCAAGAACTATACCGGACAGGTGACATCAAGTTCGCCTACCGAACTCGAAGTAGAAAAGGCCATGCGGACAATCACCGCGGCTTTCGGAACCAAAATAAAAATAATAAGTTCCGATGCCGATACCGATACCGCAGGGGGAAATAAAGTGACGTCCTACACGCATAAGGGCAGCCACGAAGACCAACTATGGAAGAGAAATACCGAGGCGTGGGCACAGCCCCCCACCTTCTACGCCGGAAACCTCGCCATGCATCCCCTAAGCTACGCCATAAAACCGGGAGAAATAAATGAATACTTACCACACCAAAGGACTCAGCCGAGACCTCCGGGGTTGTCGACGGGCATAGGCGCCGGCCCGTACCTAAACTTCGGCCTCCAGAGCGGACCGGAGCCCCAGGGCCTTCACCCAAGCCTCGCGGACCCGCATCGATGTCCAGGCGGCGCAACGAGACCCACGACGCTCCAGACGGCGACCCAAATAAACTTCGGCCTCCAAGGACCTCCAAAGACGGAGCCAGAAGTCCAACTCGAGAGGCAAGGCCTTCACCCGGGAGCAGCAGGAACGAGCTCCTTCCACGACGGCGGCAGAGACAGAATGGCCCAGGAGCATGCGCAGAACCGACCTGCAATAAAAAAACAACAGACCATAGAAGCAAGTCACTACAGACTGACTCCCTGCATTCCCCTGCCTTATTGTGAGTTCCCTTTTGCTTTGGACCATGGACAGCAACCCTCAATAGGTAATATTACTCACAATACAGGGACACTTCCAAATGACTTTCCCAAACTCAGGGTAGATGGGGTTAACTTTGTTGAATGGAACCAACAGTTACAGGTTGTCCTCTTAAAGGAACATTTACTATTTTTTATAACTAACCCACCTGAAAAGCCTTGGACTTTTCAGTTAGATTGCATGCATCATAAGGCTTACCATTTGTTACTAACCAGCATATCACTCAGTATGTATCCCAGTATCAGCCACAACTTGACAGTGTCAGAAATAGTAACCTTTTTGCATAAAATGTTCCACAGCAGAAGTATAGCCACTACCACAAGAATCACCAGGGAATTCTACTCAGCCAAACTCAAGGGGGGAACTTCAATGAGTGAACACATATTGTCACTCAATGCCACCAGAGCTGAGTTAATTCAGAGGGGGGAGAACATAACAGAAGGGAACATGGTGAGCGTGATCATAAATTCCTTAGACCACAGCTGGAATGATTTCATCATGCACTTAGACAGTTCCAGCCTAGAACGCATCACCTTAGATATGCTAACCAGTAAACTCATCGCGGAAGACAACCTCAGGAGGGATAGATACCAGAACCACAGAGAACCAAGGATTAGCAAAAGAGTAGAATTCCACAGCAGAGACTACAGCGACATAGAATGCTTCAATTGTGGCTCCAGGGAACACTATAAAAGAGATTGCCCCAGGAGAATAAGAGACATGAGACACTCACAATCTAGAGACAGGACTGAAAACAGACATAGACTCCCCGAAAGACAGACAAATGAGAACAGATATAGGCGCAGAGATTCACCCAAACCCAGGGACGGGAGGAGATACCGGGACAGTTCCCGGGACAGTCACAAGGGTTCACTATATGGGCTGAGAGCAAGGGACAGCACACTGGGATACACCAACACCAAAAATGCATGGCTCCTAGATTCAGGAGCCACAAACCATACCACTTATGACACAAAATTATTTACTAAATTCACAGAAGAGAAATTCACCATTAAAGTGGCTAACCAAAGCAACGTGCTAGTAACCGGAAAAGGCAACATAAACATCCCAGAGATAGGGGAAATAGAGGGGGTATTGCTTGTTCCGGAGATACCCTATAACATACTAGCCACCTTGAAGCTAAGCAAGGAAACGGGAACAAAAATAACATTTAAGGAAGGGAAGGTATTTTTGACCAGAGATGAGAGGATCATCGGTAGAACTATAATAAGCGAGGGTTTACCATACTTCCAGCCTAACTGTAGCAGCCCCCCCAGGATAAACACCAACACTAGCGACATGATAGACACTGCACCCAACACCGAGGAGACAGAGGAAGTTAATCACGACCCGACGCCCAGTGACCCAGACATGAACCAAACTTTAGAAAAAGAGAAGCCATCGTTAGGCAAACCCATTCACGATGAGTGTGCCCATTTATTGCATAGAAAATTGGGTCATAGCAGTTTTCCGGTTGTACAAAAAATGGTCAATTGTTCTGATGGATTAAAGGTTAAAAATTGCAAAAACTATTTAGAGTGTTCGGTGTGCAAATGTTCCAAGTTGAAGACCAAAGCCAGACCAAAAAAATCAGAACGCACCACAAATTCCTTGTTTCAAATGGTACACATGGACCTAGTTGGGCCCTTAAGGCCATCCATCAAATATAAGAAAAGGTTTTTCCTGACTATCGTAGATGACTTCAGTCGCTA
The DNA here is from genome assembly GCA_012654045.1 of Ptyas mucosa. Taxonomy (NCBI): domain Eukaryota; kingdom Metazoa; phylum Chordata; class Lepidosauria; order Squamata; family Colubridae; genus Ptyas; species Ptyas mucosa. The sequence continues at coordinate 1,743,194 of WNWU01000063.1, read as the reverse complement.
CGGTTATATATATACACTCAAGCACAAACATGAGGTGTTCCAGAAATTTAAAGAATTTCATAAAAAGATAGAACTGCAACATAATATTAAAATCAAGCAAATAATGACAGACCGAGGGTCCGAGTTCATGTCTCAAGAATTTTCAAATTGGCTCAGGGCGCAAGGGATGCTGCGCTTTACGTCGGCCCCTTTTTCGCCATTTCAAAATGGAGTCGCAGAGAAAAAAAATGGAACCCTACAGACAATGATGAGATGTGTGCTAGAGGATGCAGGGTTAGGACAACACTACTGGTCAGAAGCCGTTTTATACTCAAATTACACGCTTAACAGGTTATGGTGTAGCGTAATAAATAAAACACCGTACGAGGTCATGTATAATAGGAAGCCAAAGATAGCACACCTTCACATATTTGGTGTAACCGCCGATGTTCATATCCCCAGACAGATACGCAGGAAGGGAGACAAAGTTTCCAGGCGACTAAGATTCATGGGATATGAACCGGGCACCAAGGGTTTTAGGTTCATTGACAGCAACAACAATTTCATAGTTTCACGCACCGCAGTATTTCATGAAAACTCTAATTGGTCCAAAATACATCTTAATGAAATAACCACAGAAGGGGAAAACACCAACCGTTCACATATCAAAACACAACAGGGCAGACCAATAAACAATGACATAGAAGCTACAAAACCAAGGGAGCATAGGATAAGAATCAGAGAGTGGAAAGAGGGACACCCAGACCTAAAAGTAGAAACACTCACGGAAAAGGAAGCCAGGTACCTTCACGATACGGAAACCACGCCCGAAAGGCCAGTTAGGACTTCTAGAAATAAAACCCCCAAGAAACTAGAGGACTATGTGCTATCTCTCCATGCTAACCAAGTAACCCCCAATAATTACGATGAAGTCCTCAATTTACCCACTGACGAGAAGGAAAAGTGGGAACAGGCGATGGAGAAAGAGATGAACAGCCTGCGTGAGCTAAAGGTATACACGCCCGCAGAGGCCCCTAGTGATAAGACCACCATAGGCACTAGGTGGATATACAAAATAAAGTCTCTAGAGGGAGGTAAATCATTATATAAGGCTAGATTGGTAGCCCAGGGATTTGCCCAACGATTCCCAGACGATTACACAGACACATATTCCCCCACCGTCAGAGCAGAAAGCGTAAAGTGTGCATTGGTGATAGCCTCGATTCTAAACTTAAAAGTACACCAATTCGATGTGCAGACAGCGTATCTCCACGCTGATCTAGATAAGGAAATTTATGTTAGGGCTCCACATAGTAAAAACACACGCAAAGGGGAAACCTGGTTATTGAACAAGAGTCTATACGGACTAAAACAGTCTGGGAAACGGTGGTATGAATGCTTGTCAAAAACATTAAGGTCAATGGGTTTTGAAGCCACCTCTGCCGACAACTGTTTTTTCATCAAAAGGTTGGGTAAATCCATAGAATACGTTCTGGTATATGTTGATGACATTCTATATGTTGGTGACCAAGATCATAAGTGTGAAACATTTGCTAAAGAACTGGGAAAGCACTTCACCTTGAAGGTACTAGGAAAGGTTGACAAGTATCTGGGGGTACAAATTACCAAAACCAACAAAGGCTTCAGACTGTCACAGAGAGAAAAGATAGTGGAATTGCTACATAAATGTTACATGTTTGATGCCAGACCATGCGAAACCCCCATGACACCAGACTTCCTAAAAAACATGTACGATGAGTCAGAGCCTTTTAATGACAATACCTTATACAGATCCATAATAGGCTCCTTACTTTATATAGCGAACTGGACGAGGCCTGACATAGCATTAACTGTCAACCTTCTGTCGAGGCATGTGGGCAAGCCCACCAATTATCATTGGGATGCCACAAAAAGGATACTTAGATACTTAAAGCATAGTACAGAAGCATGCCTATGTCTAGAACCGGAAACATCCGGTAAGCCAGTTCTTTCATGTTATGCAGACGCAGATTGGGCTGGGGACGTGAAATGTAGAAAAAGTACATCAGGGTACATATTTTTCTTGAACGGCAGCCCTGTACATTGGTACACTGGTAAGCAAAACCTAGTGGCTACATCGACTACTGAGGCCGAATATATATGCTTATCCAAAGCTGCGAATAATCTGGTGTGGTTCGATGACTTGCTCTCCAACATCTGGGCCGAACCCACATACCCCATCCACATACATGAAGACAACAAGGCAGCTATCGAAATATCTAGAGCTGATGCTGTGGGTCAAAGGTCGAGACACATAGATATAAAACACAAACACGTTAGGCAACTCTCCAGCATGGGCTTTATTAAAGTATTACATTGTGATACACAAGAACAAACTGCTGACATCTTAACCAAACCTCTGTTAAACAAACAGCATACCTATTTGACATCCAAACTAGGTGTCATACTACACAAATCGATAAACCATGATCAATCCACTTGTGATCTTACGGCCAGGCATCTAGAGGGGGATTTGTTAAGTATAAATGCCTGCCCTCCAAACCTAGTGTTGTAAGGGTTAACTACCCAGGGATCCCTTCACCCACTGACCCCTCCTCACCTGGACTCCGCCCCTGGAGTACTTAAGGGTCATCCATGCGGTCTGGGCTCCATTCTAGCTGCAAACCTGTAAGAGAGAAACATTATGTAAATAAACAAACTTGATTATACACATGCCTGTGTATCTCCTTCATTGGGCTCGATCCAAGAACATTCCTACATAACTGCCTTTTACTATATATATATATATATAGAGAGAGAGAGAGAGAGAGAGAGAGGGAGAGAGAAAGAGAGAGAGAGAGAGAGAGAGAGAGAGAGAGAGAGAGAGAGAGAGAGAGAGAGAGATTGCCACCCAGAATCATTTCGTTTTGTGAACAGTGCTGCATATATAGCCATTAAATACAAGAAATAATGTAACAAGGAAATTATGAAACCCTGGCTATTAATTAGATGTTAGCTATCTATGAGCAAACTATGAGGAGAGTCAAAAGGAAGGAGCTAATTGATGAGAATTAAATGCACGCTACAGTAGTGGCCAAAATTGTGGGGAAAGTGTATTTTTGAGGTTTGATGGCTAATAACACCACTTTTTGGAGGAGTTTCAAGATAATCCTATTCCACTGCTGGAATGGCCTGGGAATAGCCCAGACCTTTACCCAATTGAAAATCTATGGAACCGACTAAAGAAACTTGTTAGTCAGAAGCGACCCAGCAATAAAACCCAGTTAATAGAAGTCATCCTTCAATCTTGGTTTCCCATTATAACAGCTGCAGAACTAAAAGACTTGGTTCACTCCATGGGAAGATGTTGTAAGGCTGTCATTCATGCTAAAGGTTACCCAACTAAGTATTAACTGACATGGGGATCATTTTTGTATATCTCGTTTTTTCTATGGTGATAATTTTTGTCGTTTTTTCTACTTGTTTCACTTTTCTTCTTTATATTGTAACTGCTATTCCAATAGCAAATCCTTCATAAAAGTTATTGCATTACATTTTTGATTAGATTATCTTTCCATTGATATATAATTTTATGGTACTACTCCCAAAAAAGTGGTGTTATTAGCTAGTTTTAGAAAAATACACTTTTCCCCAAAAGTTTTCCACAATTTTGGCCACTACTGTATGTACCAGAATGCAATTCCAGCATGAAACCAACATAAAATCATGAATAAAAATTACCTCAGGGCTTTTGAAACAGATGCAACGGTGGGATTAAGGCGTCTTCTCTTTTTTTAACCACCCCCTCCAGACATCCCTGATGGATAAAGAACAATTGGAGATATATTTTTACATATTAAAAGTAACTTTTAGACATTTTGTAGTGGACTGATGGAAATTTTGTTGATGTGCAGATTTTCCAAGAGGTTTTGGTATGGCACCCAATGTGCTAATAATCCCTGGGAACACAATCACCAGTTTATGCCATAATCTGCCGATCTTGATTTTCAAGTCTTGATTCTTTGCGATCCTCTCCAATTCTTTGTCTATTACTACATTCTGATATTGCCACATCAATTGTTCATGCTTTCTCCTTTTCTGGTGTGTTATGAGCCAAGCCTTAATCCGTTTGTATTCAGAAATCCCACAATTATTATGATTATTATTAGTGATGTGAAGCCATTTGCTCAGTGATAGGACCATTGCCTTGGCATGCAGGGAGATTTCAAATGTAATTGAGAAAATATCTTAGTTTCAGGCCAACTCAGAATCCGATTGCAATATTCAACCCTCCAAAACCTGGTGTAGCTGGCATTTAAAGGCACAAAATCTAGGCTTAGGCAAAGCCTGAAGATTCATATACTCATTTTTTCCCCTGTTTTTAACATAGAATGTAGAATAATAGGGTTGGAAGGGTCTTCTTGAGGTCTTCTAGTCCAACTTCCTGTTCAAGCAGGAGATCCTATACTATTCCAGACAAATGATTGTCCACTCTCACATCCACAACTTCTGAAGGCAATCCGTTCCATCGATTAATTGTTCTGACTGCCAGGAAATTTCTCCTTAGTTCTTGGTTGGCTCTCTCTCCTTGATTAGTTCCCATCCACTACTTCTTGTTCTGCCCCAGCAGTGGGTTTCCAATATTCTTACCACCGGTTCACCACGCATGCGTGCTTACTCACTGTGCATGTGCATGCGCCTTCCACGCATCTGCCCGGCCTTCCGCGCATATGCTTTGCTCGCTTGCACGCCTTTTGGGCATGTGCCCAGCCTCGAAAATGTGCCTAAATAGGATGAAATAGAGCCAGGGCGGGGGTGGGGTGGGGGTGGGATCCACGATCTCTGCTACCAGTTCGCCCGAACCCGAACGAACCGGCTGAATACCACCTCTGTTCTGGCTTCAGGTGTTTTGGAGAGCAGCTCAACTCATTCTTCTCTGCATACTTCCTCAGGTACTCCACAGAAAAAGAAGAGAAGGGCTAGGACCGATATGATCGCTGCCTTCCATTACTTCCTCAAGTACTGGAAGGCTGCAATCATATCAGTCCTAGCCGCCTCCACCTCCGCCTCCGCCTCCTCCTCCTCCTCCTCCTCCTCCTTCCTCTTCCTCTTCCACTTCCTCTTCCTCTTCCTCTTCCTCTTCCTCTTCCCCTTCCCCTTCCCCTTCCCCTTCCCCTTCCCCTTCTCCTTCTCCTTCTTCTTCCTTTTTGTGATTCCAGTTCAAGACTGAAGTACTCAAATCAATAGCCTTCATAGAAGTCCTGCATGGATGCTCCTTACCACCTCTACCATGCAATTTCTTCAGAATCTTCTCTCCCTGTAGGCTTGTTACAAGTTATGAGTAGCAGTATGGAATTGAGGGTTCCTTTCTACACTTTAAGACTTCTTTTTTCTTAAAAAAAGTTTTTTATTTTTATTTCTCAGAAACATACGTAAATGTACAATCTCTTGGCCATTATTAATCATACATATTACCTTTTGACTTTCATATTAGTTCATTCTTCATCCTAAAGATTTAAAATATACTCGGAGTTGCTCTTCTATCATGCCATATCTCCCTGGTTTCAGAACAACCCTTCCTCTCCTTCTCCCCTCTTTCCCTTCCCTCCCTTCTTCTATCCTTTTCCACTTTCTTCTTTCCTCCTCTCCTTCTCCTTCTCTACTCCCCCTTCCTTTCCCACACTCCTCCCCTCTTCCTCTCTTTCTAACCCTCTCTCCTACTCTTATTTCCCCTCCCTTTCTTCCTCTCCTTTTCCCTTCCTTCTCACTCTCTCTCTCCTTTCCTCTCTTCCCTTCTTCCTCTCTTTCCATCTACTCACTTTAAGACGTCTTTGAGAGAAGAAAAAAGAAGTACAGGCTGGTGGTTTTTTTTTTTTTTTCATATTTGCCTATCTTATTTGTTACTCCTAGTCTTCTTGAGCAGAGCGCTCCTCTTCAGTTAGGCTATGTTATTTCAAAGAAATCTACGTTCCCCTGAAAAAAAACAAATAAAGCCTTCTAACAGTATGTAATATTACTTCAAAGAATCCAAATGCTTTGTTTTCTTCCTCTGTAAGCCCATGCATGCTATCTTTTACGGATAATTCTCAGCACTTAACAAGCAACTTCTTGCTCACAGTAGCATTCTAAATTTCCCTATAAATAATTGGCAGTGAGAAGATTCACAGTGAAGTTCAGCACAAGGTGTCTTTCTACGTTGCTCTAAAAAAAAAAAAAAAAAAAACCAGCACAAAGGAAGTCAGAGACTGAGTTTCCCTTCATGCAATTGCTTCAGGGACAAGGTAGAAGAAAAAGGTTGCCAAGTAAATTATGCATTTTATGTAGCACTCATCACTCAATGACATGTCATGCGCTACTCTTAGAAGACTGTTGGGAGACACAGTGCACAGAGAAAAATTACATAACAGGCTCAAGTTATTGAGTCTTGCTCCCTTGGAACCTGTTCATAAAATAAGGTTAATTAAAAAGTTTCCAAGAGATTCATCCAGTTTCTGAAATATATATATATATATATATATATATAAATATATATTTCGGGATATATATATATATCCCGATGGATTAAAGCTTCAAAATTTCAAACCCAAAGCTGATATGTTTACTGGTTCCATTCAAACTTTATCAACAAACACCATACATATGTGATGGGAGGATATGGTTGAGTTCGCATTGACCCAGGTCAAGTTTCAACCCAAAGATATGATGTATTGGTAAGAGAATACAGTAAATGTATGAACTTAGAATAACTTTATTGTCACTTTGAATGTACACTAATCAGTATACATTAAAATGAAATTTTGTTCCATAGAGTTCTCAAAGAGTCATCACCTCCAATGTCACCATCTCCAATATAACTAAATACCATATTTTTCGGAGTACAAGACACACTTTTCCCCCTTAAAAGAGGGTGAAAATTTGGGTGTATCTTATATACCAAATGTAGCCAAAAACACAGGGCACGGAAGTGACGATGGTCTTCTGAGAGCATATGCCAGTATCTATTTTTTTTAAAATATAAATGATGCTGTGCTTCGGTGGTTAGATGGCCTGAACATTTGAACATAGATCTTTTTAGCATTTATATTTTATTGGCTTCTACTAATCTAGATGAAATGTTAATATATCTTTCTAGTCCATGTATGATACGCCATACGCTAAATAAATAACATTCAACAGATCCATCAAAAACCTTGGGCTTGGCACAAAAGCAAATTGAAACAGAATTCTATTTCATCTTCTTGGCCTCATCAAGTGTCAGCAATCATTCCATCTTCTTTCCCCAAAAGCTGTGGTGGCAGGAGCTTCGTTTCTTTAATAATACCATTGCAAACATCCAAACAACAAGAGTGGTCCATTTAGAACACAGGAGCCATGGGGGGAAAAAACCAAACCAATTAGTATATTTGGCAAAACACTCTTTGTTTCCTCATCAACAATCAGTATGATCCGCTGTTTAATCCACTGCAGAATGGCAAAGTAAGAATTGGGTCAGAGAGCAAGATATTCCCCAGCCTACTATGGATCTGCCCACAGAGCCTGTGTGTGCAGTTCACAAAAGTTTCCACAGCACAATCAAGAAATTTCTGCTTAGTGTGCTCTGATGATATTAGCTCTAATGAATCTTTAACATCAAGCAGTGCACATTCCCAGACAAAAACATAGCCGTACTACTCTATCGTTCCCAGGATCTTCTCTTTGAGCTTAATGAACCAGGTTCATGCTGCCCTTTCTACAATCATGTACTAAACATAAGAGACCTTTTCACAATGGAATAGAATTCTTTATTGGCCAAGTGTGATTGGACACACAAGGAATTTGTCTTTGGTGCATAGGCTCTCAGTGTACATAAAAAGAAAAGATACATTCGTCAAGAATCATAAGGTACAACACTTAATTATAGTCATAGGGAACAAATAAGCAATCAGGAAACAATAATATAAATCGTAAGGATACAAGCAACAAAGTTACAGTCCTACAGTCATAAGTGGAAGGAGATGGGTGGTGGGAACGATGAGAAGATTAATAGTAGTGCAGATTTAGTGAATAGTTTGACAGTGTTGAGGGAATTATTTGTTTAGCAGAGTGATGGCATTCGGGGAAAAACTGTCCTTGTGTCTAGTTGTTCTGATGTGCAGTGCTCTATAGTGTCGTTTTGAGGATAGAAGTTGAAACAATTTATGTCCAGGATGCGAGGAGTCTGTAAATATTTTCACAGCCCTCTTTTTGACTTGTGCAGTATACAGGTCCTCAATGGAAGGCAGGTTGGTAGCCATTGTTTTTTCTGCCGTTCTAATTATCTTCTGAAGTCTGGGTCTGTCTTGTTGGGTTGCAGAGCCAAACCAGACAGTTATAGAGGTGCAGATGACAGACTCAATAATTCCTCTGTAGAACTGGATCAGCAGCTCCTTGGCCAGTTTGAGCTTCCTCAGTTGGCACAGAAAAAAACATTCTTTGTTGTGCTTTTTTGATGACGTTTTTGATGTTAGGTGTCCATTTTAAGTTGTGAGATATGATAGACTATTAGCTGGCTACAAATCTGTAGCTGAGCCAGTTCCTTGTATGAAAGGCAGAAAGTTCTACCTTAAGTGCCATTTATCAGGTGTAAGTACATTTTTGCCTTGCTTGCTTCTGGACATAAAAATGGAGGCAAATTCTGATGCTTAAGAGAAATAATAAGAAAGATTAAAATTTCCTCAGTCCGGTGCCCATTTTTATGCTTAACTTTACCAACTATTGTTCGCTGACCCGTTTGTTCATGGCAATCCTAATTTTCATCATCCTTTGAGCATAACAATTTTCACCTAAGCACCAATCAAGGCTGAAAGCACAATGCATCATGCCTAAAATGCCAAGCAAAATTCACTCCCCCACACACTTATGAAATATTAGGAAGAAGAAAAGCCAACTCAAAGAGCACCAAGAATCCAGCAGTTCATTCTTCATTATTTCAACAATGGCATTTTTCGTGATTTGGTCCACCACAGCAGAGAGAATTCTGGAAAGGCCAGGATTATGTTTCCATGGTCCCAAAAGTTACCTATTTTGTGGAAAGAATTCACGTTGGATTTGGTGGCATTTCTTGTAGTACAAACTTATTTAGCACAAATGCATATAAAAAAAAACCTAATATAAATACTGTATAGTTGCCATCAGATTCAAATTCCTCAACATACTTCCAAAAGAAATTCAGAGCATGACAAAGATAGTTGCATGCAGAAGATCTAGTCTTTTTATCTCCCTTTCAGACAGAGTTTCATGACTAGCATGCTCTATCATACTCCCAGCTCCTACTGAGAAAGGAAATTATCTGATTCTTGGGCTGAGCTAGATAAAATCCACATTTGGTAGATTCCACTTAGTCTCATAATATGGATGACATAACATTAGTCTGAAAGACTTCTTTCCTAACTCTCTAACAATATTTTGGGAAACAAGGGATAAAAAGCAGTGGTGAAATCCAAATTTTTTTACTACCGGTTCTGTGGGCGTGGCTTGGTGGGCGTGGCAGGGGAGGGATACTGCAAAATCTCCATTCCTTCCCCACTCTGGGGCCAGCCAGAGGTTGTATTCTCTGAACTACTCAAAATTTCCGCTACCGGTTCTCCAGAACCAGTCAGAACCTGCTGGATTTCACCCCTGATAAAAAGCTCCCTTTTTATGATCCTGTAATCCTTTAATTCAGGGTAGAGTCTGGGTGACTAAATAGAGCTGAGTGTTTACTGGCCGGATGCCCTTCCCAAAGCCTATGGGGAGCTCCCAGCAGATTTTTTTTCTTTACACCTTAGGAGAGAAACATCTGTTGTTACCTAGGATTGAACCCTCAACCTTCCAAATTGGGAAGCTAGAATCTTCACCATTAGGCCACCATGCGGATCAAACAAAGGATACAATTGCCATTCATTTTGGTCTTTTACATCTCAATGATTACAACAGGGGTTTGATATCTCAGGAAAGAAGCATCCTTGAAGATTGCTAATCACCACTGCACTGCCCCTAAAAAAATATGGCTACATCTATGTGGTGATCATAACCCCAACGCTGCTAAGAGTTGGATTTTAACATAGAGAAGAGTAGAGTAGAGTAGAATAGAGTAAAATAGAAGTAGGAATAGGAATAGGAATAGGAATAGGAATAGAATAGAATAGAATAGAATAGAATAGAATAGAATAGAATAGAATAGAATAGAATAGAATAGAATAGAATAGAATAGAATAGAATAGAATAGAATA
>WNWU01000063.1:1716458-1732997 GCA_012654045.1 Ptyas mucosa | reverse complement strand
CTGGACTGGACTGGACTGGACTGGACTGGACTGGACTGGACTGGACTGGACTGGACTAGACTAGACTAGACTAGACTAGACTAGTTGTATTGTCACTTTCAATGTACACTAATTGACATACATTAAAATGAAATTTTGTTGCATACAGCTCTCAAAGGGTCACCACCTCCAATACACACTACTAACGTGGCAAAAATATAAATAAATAAGTAAAAATAATGCATTACATTAAAAAAAATACCCACATGTATTATATGACACAGAGCAAGAATGGTTGGAATGAATAGATATACTGTATCTAACCCTTTGTTTAACCACCTGCCAATGGACTTATGAAAGAGGTGAACCTTTTGACGACTGATTGATTGGAAGGTTAGTCCAGTTTGAATGCAGATGGATGTGCTCCAAGCTGCGACCTGCAGTGTAAGCTTTATTCTGACTTTCAAATGAACAATGAGGTTCCTAGAACAATTTCCCTCACCTGAAGTTATATATTAGTGGCCAGAAACGCTCCTTTTAACATTAAACAGTTTGTTTAATTAAAGCATTTCCTTTTTTTTTTTTTAATCAACACAGCTTCTACGAAAGTGCCATATGTTTGGTACAGCATCAATCATATTTGTTGGGCAGTGTTTGAGAACAAGCAAACAGCTGATGAAGCATTTGGCAGGAGAAAATTTGCATCTATCAATCTTTTTTGTGACTCCTGAACTATGCATTGTTGTTGTTGTTGTTGTTGTTGTTACACAGATTAAAGTGTGGGTAAGAGAAAGGTGGTTTTGCTCATAATAGCCATCCATTTCAAAGTCCCACTTTCCAGCACCAATATTTAGACAGGAGCTAAGCATTCATCCTGGGATGACTGATGCCAGCAGCCTTGCCCCCATTGTTAATGGCCTTTTGTCCTTTTTTATTTTATGTTATTTATGGGTTGTTGTTTTTTTACCAAAAAAAAAAGTGCCATAATTTCCTCTAAATGCTGATAAGTGATCCCTGTGTGGCCTATCTTTATTATCATGTGTTCTTAGTAATTTTATTTTTAGATTATGAAACCTACATCAGAGGTAAGCAGCTTGTTGTCCAGATGTTTAGGATTTCAATACCTCCCTGGCAAGGTCACAGAATGATGGAAGATGTAGTCCGCAATTTCTGAAGGGCACTTGATTGTCTTCAGCTGTGTTGTATTCAAAATTAGAGGAAATGGGTTTTTTAACATTTTAACGTTTTAATGTCTTCTTTTAACTTTTGTATAGGATATTGTTGCATTGTTTTATTCTCTGTTGTAAGCACCCAAAGTCCCTTGGGAGTGGGGTGGCATAGAAATGTGTCTAAATAAATAAATAAATAAATAAATAAATAAATAAATAAATAAACTGAAGACGTGGCTTTTTCATCAAATGGACTGACCTGTTGAGGGGTTTTTTATATTGTAATAATTTTAATTAATTTTAATTGGATTTTAATTTATACTTAATTCATATTGTTGAATTTTTATCTTGTAAGCCGCCATGAGTCCTTTGGGAGAAGGGCGGCATATAAATTGCAATAAAATAAATAAAAAATAAATACACACACACTGAAGAAGCTTCTTGGATGAGAAGCAAAACGTCTTCAAAGAAAAACCAGAAAGTCCAGTTGCCTCTTGAAAAAGCACCTTTGGGACAACCATGACCTGGATGACTGAGAATCTCCATAGACAGAGAGGGGGGGGGAGGGGAGGGAGGGAGGGAGGGGGAGAGAGAATGAGAGAAATTTACCCAACTCTCTGAGAAATCTGTCTAAAACAACGTCAGATGTTTTTTCACAAATGCTTGCTTTCCCGTCTTTGTTCAAGCAATCCTACGCCTAAATATAATTGCTCTTTGCTTGATGGAATTAAATAAAAGCTAATCAGTATTAATCACATTTTCCAGTTTACATTTTAGGTAAATAGCAATTAGCACATTAGTCAGGAAGGTGGAAAAAAATCAACGTGCCATATTTATGGCATATACTATTTTATCGCTCAGACTTGGGTGTTGCATGTAGAATAACAATCAGCTGTTTTTACCTTATGACCAATTCTGATATTTGTTGAAATAATCTGGGAAAATAAGAATAGATATGAAGAACTTACTCTATTGCTCAAATGGTTTAGTGTCTGGGAGCTCAAAAAATAAAATGTATTACAGAATTTTCACTGAAATGCATTCGTTCAATGATAGAAAACTAGACTGGAACTCTAAGGTGGATTGAGAAGGATCCAATGTCAATATCAATTCAATTCAATTGTGTTAGGGACCTTTATTAACATAGAGCACTGCACCATTTATTCTCCAGTCATATAAAAACATCCCTTTTTCACAACCTGTAATCCCTTAATTTGGGGGTAGAGTCAGGGCAACTGGATGGAACTGAGCATTTACTGGCCAGATGCCCTTCCTGATGCCACACAGAGTTCACAGCAGATTTTTTTCTTTGTGCTGTTCTTCAATTATATAGTTAAGAAAAAGAAACTGGCTGTGTTTGGTCCTAACTACACGTTAGTCTGTGTGCAGCTCGACATGTAGCTCAACCCACCTATCTTCCAATAAAACAGACCGTGTGAGTAGATCTGAATGCTTTATTGAAAGAACAGGATATGGTGACACTGGGGAAAATAAGGATACATACAACAAGAATCAAATAAAAGACAGACAGTATTAAGTTACTACTGAACATAACAATTAATAAATACAAGCAATCTAAATCTCACCAGCGATGCTCTGTGTTTGGGATGTGGGTTTATCCTTGGATGACCATGAGCCACAGATTGAGATGGATTCTTCTTTGTGCTTCTGCCTTCTCCAAATGCTAAGGGAAATGGTGCCTAGCTTCCCAGCGTGCACTTGTTTTGAGAGTGCAGGATGATGGGTAATGAGGTGGGGTCAGCTTCAAACAATATACTTAGTATTTGTCCCTCCAGCCACTAGTTGGGGCTAGAGAGCAACAACGGTATATAAAAATTATATACTGTGGCATGACAGGCTGCCTTTCATGACCACCTCAAGTTGTTTGTGAAGGCTGGAAGATTGGTAGGCATGAGTTTATTGGTCAGTAACTTTACAGCATGAAAAAATCTGGAAATGTCAATTTTGTCCAAATAACTATAGGAGCAGACTTATTTTCTCTCTGAATCCAGACACCAGAGTGGGAAACCTGGATGCCAATGTGGCGTCCATGTTAGTCTGTGTCTAATTTATTCCAGTCTCATAATCCATCTGGACAGGTTTGTGAAAAATCAAAAGATGTGAAAGATACTCAGCTATCCTGTCCTACCACAATCCTCCACTACCCTCAAGAGAGATGCCTAGACAGATTGGTCAAATGTTTATTTTCCATTGAAATAGAAGATGAAGCTGGAAAGATGATGGGTAGATTTCCCCCATCTTTAGCACTATCCTGCCAATTTGCAGCTCGCAGGATACTTGGGTATGCAGGACCTCTCTATCACCAGAATTTTCCAGATTCTCCACGGTGGCGCAATGGTTAGAATGCAGTATTGCAGCTAACTCTGCCCCCTGCCAGGAGTTCGATCCTGACTGGCTCAAGCTTGACTCAACTTTTCATGCTTCCAAGCTCGGCAAAATGAGGACCCAGATTGTTGGGGGAAATAGGCTGACTCTGTAAATTACTCATAGAGGACTCTAAAGCACTATAAAGCAGTGTGTACAATAAGTTTAAGAGCTATTGCTAATTATCTGTCAGGAAAAAAATCTTTTAAAACTATTTCCCCTAGTGTAGGTAGGGGAAAAAAACCTCCAGACATTTCTAAAATGTCATTCAAGATTTTATTGGCAATAACCAAATTTGAAACATCACTCCTGCAGCATAAACATAATTAGACACAAAGGGAAGTCCTTGTTCAGGTCACTCTTGATGCAAAGTCTGCTAAATTACTCTGAAAGTCTTTCTCAACTATTCAAAAATCTATTTATGAAACCAAAGTTCTGCAGAACACTCAGCTATGGTTAAAGAAATCATCTTTTCCATTTCTTTGTTCTATTTCCATGTTCAACACATTCTGTTCACTAATAAGAGAAAGATGCCCAACATTATAATAATAATAAAAAAAGAGCTTCCTGCCATCAAAACACATTTTCCTTAATGGAAATAAAGTGCACATCACAATATGACCTCCAATGATATTATTCAAATAATATTATTTTTCTCCCAGGAGTGGGGAAAATATTTTCTGATCAATTGACTATTAATAACTTCTAAGCAGTAAATATATACTTCTTTGCAGAAGGAAGCAAATAAATGCTGACCCTAATAGCCTGAAGAAAACAGACCCACATCAGGTTGAAAGAATAGGTCAATAAGAGGTTGATAAGAAGGTGTAGGAGGTTAGCGCCCACCCCTTTCCTGGAAGAGTGAAATATTAAAAAGGCAGAATATTATATTTCCCTGGATGAGAAATGGATAAGCATGTTTTGAAGCAGCTCCCATCTTCCTGCCCCCACCCTTTGTCAATGGGTCATTAAGGCCTGGGCCAGTCTATTCTACATAACAAAGATCTACCTCCTTCAGCCATAGTAGGAATTGCCAAAGATCCAACAAAGATAGGATTAGCCCTCTACACAATAGCAGCAGAAACTCACCACAGGTGACCTGGGAAGCACATGTGACCATCAGCCAGCAAGGCTAGCTAAGACCCCCACCCCCTGGGAGTCTGACAACCAATCAAGATACTCTTTTGGGGCCACAGGAAATGCAAAGCCAGAGAGAGCATAAAAACCCGAGGATTCACTGTATCTGCCCTTTTCTCTTGAGTTCAGGAACTCAAGCCATGTGATCCTGTCCACCATTAAACCATCTTTCCAAGCAGTCTCCATGTCTCCAGTGTCTGTTTCCCCACTTGGAACAGAACCAAGAAGGATGTTTCTTCCAACAAAGGTTATAGAAAAACCCTCTAATTATGCAAAATGGAAGAGCAAAAGAGATCCCACCCCTCCTCTGCAGAGGTGGGATTCACTGACCTTCCCTACTGGTTTGCAAATGTGAGTGTGCATGTAGGAGCTTCATCACTGGAGGCTTTCAAGAAGAGATTGGACTGCCATTTGTCAGAAATGGTGTAGGGTCTACTGCTTGGGCAGGGAGTTGGACTAGATGACCTACAAGGTCCCTTCCAACTCTGTTAATCTGTTAATCTGTTCCTAACAGTGAGGACAATTAACCAGTGGAACAGCTTGCCATCAGATGAGGTCAGTGCTTCATCACTGGAGGTGTTTAAGAAGCCACTTGTCACTTGACTAATATGGTATAGGGGGTTGGACTAGAAGACCTCAAAGCAGGGGTGAAATGTAAAATTTGTTAATACCAGTTCTGTGGGCGTGGCTTGATGGGGGGGTGTAATGTGACTGGGTGGGCGTGGCCAACTTTTTTTAAAAAAAACTTTTCAAAGCATTTTTTCTAATGCTTTGAAAAGCCTCTGCCGATCAGGCAACTCAGCTGTGATCGTCAGAGAGGCTTTTTAAAAAATACCTCTCTGATCGGCAGAGAGGTATTTTTTAAAAAGCCTCTCTGATGATCCCAGCTGATTTGCCAGCAGGAAACTCAGCTGGGATCGTCAGAGACTTTTCAAAGCATTTTTTTTACCACCTCTTCAGCCAAGAGGCTGCAGAAAAAAATGCTTTGAAAATGCTTTGCATAATTAGAGGGTTTTTCTATAACCTTTGTTGGAAGAAACATCCTTCTTGGTTCTGCTCCAAGTGGGGAAACAGACACTGGAGACATGGAGACTGCTTGGAAAGATGGTTTAATGGTGGACAGGATCACATGGCTTGAGTTCCTGAACAGGAAAGGGCAGATACAGCAAATCCTCGGGTTTTTATGCTCTCTCTGGCTTTGCATTTCCTGTGGCCCCAAAAGAGTATCCTGATTGGTTGTCAGACTCCCAGGGGGTGGGGGTCTTAGCTAGCCTTGCTGGCTGATGGTCACATGTGCTTCCCAGGTCACATGCTTCCCAGGTCACATGTGGTGAGTTTCTGCTGCTATTGTGTAGAGGGCTAATCCTATCTTTGTTGGATCTGAGGATCCCAGCTGAGCTGCGCGATCATCAGAGGCTTTTTTTTTTTACTTTTAAAAGCATTTTTTCGTCGGAAGAGGTTGTAGAAAAAATGCTTTTAAAAGTAAAAAAAAATCCTCTGATGATCCTGCGGCTCAGCTGGGCATGGGGGGGGGAGGGCGCACAGGGATTTTTGCTACTGGTTCTCTGAACCACCCGCCACCATCACTACTGGATCGGGTGATCTGGTCCGAACCGGTGTTGTGGCCCATCAGCGGCCTGCACGGATCATGGCTGATCCCGACGACAAGGAGGTGTGGGGTTGCGCCAGCAGCCAGCGCAGGCGGCGCTTGCGTCAGATAGAGAGGAGGCTGAAGAGGATGTGGTGCCAGAGGCGGAGACTCAGCCTGGGCCTTCAAAACCTCCAGAGGCTTCTTCAAGTGGAGAGAGTGAAGTGGAGGAGCCTCTCCTCAATGCTTGAGCATGCAGGGCTGCCAAAAGGCAGGAGTGGCTACTCAGGAGGAGGAGGTCTCCTTGAGAGTAAGGTTTGAGGATAATTGGCCACTCCCTTAGCCTATTTAAGTCGCACACAGTTAGTAATTTCTTGCTGGAAACAACATGTAATTATTACAGAGCATTTTGGAGAGTGAGTGTTTTATTGTATCTTGTTTTCTGGGCTGGTTGCCAACCTTTGCCGGACTTTGTTTATTCTTGGTACGTTATAACTTTGATAAGGACCATTGGTGTGTGTCACAATCCTTGGGAATCCGGAGATGGGGCAGAACAACCGGGAGCATTTCACCCCTGCCTCAAAGGTTCCTGATTGCTTGTGTCTTTAACACATACAGTTGGGTGGTCTTTATTAGGAAAAACAGTCTAACCGCTCCTCCTGCTTGCTTTTAAAAACAACAATTCTGACTCCCTGAAAGTTGATATTTTAATATTGATGGTGAAACCAGTAGATTTTTCTGGACTCAAAATTTCACAGTGATAATGAGTGGGTGTCATCGCAACAGACCGAGGGGACTCTTTTTTCAAATAAACAAACAAATGAACACCCCAGCCCATACAATGCTGACCACATGGGGCACCTAACACTCTTCCTTTGATTTTGACCATCTGAACTGGACATTTCTGCTGATAGCAGTCACATTGTTTGTTTATTTATTGTTTGTTTATTTGATTTTTATACCGCCCTTCTCCTTCTGGACTCAGGGCGGTGAACAGCCAACTAAAACATTATATACAAAAGTTAAAATAATTTTAAAATAATTGATAAAATTTGGCCCATAATTTAAAACATTTCAATTTAAAATCAGTATCAAACTTTAAAACCAACATGGAGTCAGGCCAGCCTGGCTAACTGAAAAAAGTAAGTTTTAAGGGCCCGACGAAAAGTCCGGAGGTCTGGGATCACTCGTATCTCTGGGGGTTGTTCATTCCAGAGGGTGGGTGCCACCACAGAGAAGGCTCTCCCCCTGGGGGTCACCAGCCGACATTTTCTGGCTGACGGCACCCTGAGGAGGCCCTCTCTGTGGGAGCGAACTGGCCGGTAGGAGGCAATTGGTGGCAGAAGGCGGTCCCGTAAGTACCCTGGCCCTAAGCCCATAATGTCTTTGCTTCCAAACAGGCTTGGTCTAATATTCCTTTGACCAGAGGTTTATGTAGCAGCCTCTGATATTCATTTAGACTTAATGAAGAGCAATGCATCTGAAAAACACAGGAATATTTTCTGTCAAAGATTGCATATTTCCATAGAAATACAAGAGCATGAAGAAACAATTCTGATAACGAACATCCTCTCTCTCTCTCTCTCTCTCTCTCTCTCTCTCTCTCTCTCTCTCTTTCTCTCTCTCTCTTTCTCTCTCTGTGTGTGTCTCTCTCTCTCTCTGTCTCTGTCTCTGTCTCTCTCTCTCTCTCTGTGTCTCTCTCTCTCCCTCTCCCTGTGTGTGTGTGTGTCTGTCTGTCTGTCTGTGTGTGTGTGTGTGTGTGAGAGAGAGAGAGAGAGAGAGAGAGAGTGAGTGAGAGAGAGACAGAGACAAAGAGAATATTGTAGAAATATTGTCATTTGTTTTTAACAGAGCCTAACATTCTTCTTCTCATCCCATTAACTAGAAGTAGCTCTGACATGCAAGAGCTATGAAATGCAAGATTCTATATCTTATTACCAGTTTCTACAGCTTTGTTAATTTACATCTAACTGGGCAAATTTAACTTCTCAGCAGAACCTGCTCCTGAAGGGAGACAAAACTCTGAGAACTTTGGAACAGATTTGGTGGCACAGATCCAAATTCTAAATGTGTTAATAGGCAATATTATGTAAATGGCTAGCTATTTTAGGAAGTAGATTACCATACGACTCATTAAAAAAAAAGGTAGGGAAGGCATTGCTACAAGATGGGGAAATGGGCATAGTTGCTAGTTAACTCGCAGCCTAAAACTATGACGGTTTTATATCCTTAAACAAAATTAATATGCTTTTCATTAAGATTACTTTTTGCTGCCTAGAGTCAGTTTCTTCTGAGATAGGTGGCTGTACAAACATGACAAAAATAAATAAAATAATAAAATAAAGTATTTTCAAAAAGTAAAAAAAAAATTCCACATATTGCTTGATTTTTTTTTTTAAATAACCTTGAATTCAAAAGAGAGAGCTAGTTTGAGGCACCAGATTAGAAAGCAGGTAATTGTGAGTTCTAATTCTGCTTTAGGCCTGAAAGCAAGCTAGGTCAGTCACTTTCACAAGGTTATTGTAAGAAAAACAGGAGGAGGAAGGAGCATTAGGTATGTTCACCACCTTGAGTTATTTGAAAAATAATAAAGGTGGGATCTCCCTCTCCCTCCCTCCTTCCCTCCCTCTCTCTTTCTCTCTCCCTCTCCCTCCCACAAAATGCTGCATTTTTCATCGATTTCTTTATCTCCCAAATCAGTCCATCGTCCTTGGCAATTCCCACTCCTTTTTATGCTGTAGAGAAATGGGGAGTATTAACAATAAACCCAAAAGTCTACCTCAGTGGTAAGCCTGAAATGTGACAAACACCATTGTGTTTGTGTGAATGTGGCTCTGGGTGTTTTTCTTCGTTTCTTTTCTTCCTCCCAAACTTGGGGTGATGCAAATACAATAGCTTGGAAAGTGATACATATCCTTGCTTGGAATTGCTAGTGCTTGTCAGATTATTCATGAACTGGCAAAGACATGGTAACAAGGTCAGCCAGTGAATAGGCACAGCAACTAAATCAACCAATTGGGAGCTGAGACATACTGGAGCCAGGGCATGTCTTAGTCTGCAGCTTCTGAGTCTGTGCAGAGAATTGAAACTGAAACTAAGCAGTCTCTGCATACTTGTCTGCTCTGCTGAAATGAAATTAACTGTTCTCTCCTGCCTTGTGTTTTGCTTGCAAGAAGAATCAATTATTGGTATTGTAAATACTTCATCTGTTATTATGTATACAAAGAAGCTAATGAATCCAGCTGAATCAGTTATCTGTGTGTGCTTCTGGATTTGATTTTGCAAGAAACTCTGATAGTGCTAGTAAACTAGCACTATCAGGGGCCCACTAGTCTGCTTGTCTAATATATAATACATTTGTGCCTCCTTCATTTGGAAAGAGGCCGATACAAATTCCGGCTTGGTTTTCCTCTTTGAATAATTTCTCTGTGATTCAGAATTGTGGAGTTCTTTTGTTTTAATTCTTCTCTTAAAATTGTGCTTCTTTTTTTCAGGCTTAGTTTATTACATAATGTGCTGCTCCCATATTGATGTAAACCGATTCCAAGCGGCCATTTTTTAAAACATAAAAACGGGCCTTATAAAGCATAAAATAAAGCAGAGGCATAAATAGTTAAGATCCTGAGGGAGGGAGCTATTATAGCTCATAATCTGTGTTTCAATGAGCTCCCTATTTCTAGAGATAACGTGTTGTATAAGAACAGTATATTATGTTGGATAGCAAAATTTCTTAGAATTAATCCATATATTATGGTGATGTATTTCCCCCCCCCCCCCTAAAATGCATAAAATGCATCCCTTACAGAAATAAAAGTTCATTCTTTTTTTAATATTGTGGTTCTTCCTCAGCTTCTTTTAACGTGTGGGAGCATGGTCGCTGCCTGGCTGGTGTTTGATGTGCTAAAAGAAGTTGTTATTTGTACAGTTATTTTCATTGTCCCACAAAAATAATCATGCAACATAATCAACTATTCTGAATCCGGAGGATTTTCTCTTCCCCTTGTGTTTGCGCCTTTGTTCATCCATTTATTTGTTTGTTTGTTTGTTTGTTTGTTTGTTTGTCTGTCTGTCTATCTATCTATCTATCTATCTATCTATCTATCTATCTATCCATCTATCTATTTATTTAGATTTATATACCGCCCTTCTCCCTGAGGGGACTCAGGGCGGTGAACAGCCAAAAGTAAAAAACATACATACAAAATTTAAAAGCCAAATTAAACCAAATTAAACAATGGCCCCGACTATTTAAAAGCCCAATTATAAAATATTAAAACCCCAAATATTAAAATATTTAAGTTTTAAAAATTTAAAATTATTTTTACAGAAAAAGGGGAAAAATTAGGCCAGGCCCGCCTGGTGGAACAGAAAAGTTTTTAGCTCACGGCGGAAGGCGCGAAGGTCCGGGATCATCCGTATCTGCGGGGGGAGTTCATTCCAGATAGTGGGTGCCCCCACAGAGAAGGCTCTCCCCCTGGGGACCGCCAGTCGACATTGTTTGTCGATGGCACCCGGAGGAGCCCCTCTCTATGGGAGCATATCAGTCGGTGGGAGGCTATTGGTGGTAGTAGGCGGTCCCGCAAGTACTCGGGTCCTAAGCCATGGAGCGCTTTAAAGGTGGTAACCAATACCTTCCAAGTGCACCCGGAAGACCACCGGGAGCCAGTGCAGCTTGCACAGGAGAGGAGTAACATGGGAGCACCACGTCGCTCCCATCACCACCCGCGCAGCCGCACTCTGCGCCAGTTGGAGCCTCCGGGTGCTCCTCAAAGGGAGCCCCATGTAGAGAGCATTACAATAGTCTAGGCGAGAGGTGACGAGGGCATGAGTGACCGTGTGTAAAGAGTCCTGATCCAGAAAGGGACGCAACTGTCGAATCAGGCGAACCTGATGAAAAATCCTCCCGGTCACAGCCATCAAATGCTCTTCTAAAGACAGCCGTGAATCCAATAATGACATCATCATGTTGGCAAGATAAATTGGGCAGCCAATCTTATAGAATTATTTCCAACTAGCTATGATGCTTTTAGGGAGCGTGATGGCTCAGTGGTTAAAAATGCTGAGCTTGTCAGCTAGATAGCCCGGGTTCAAGACCAGGGATACTATTCAGCAGGTTTTGACAGGTTCTGGAGAACCGGTAGCGGAAATTTTGAGTAGTTTGGAGAACCGACAAATACCACCTCTGATTGGCCCCAGGAATGGGGAGGGAATGGGGATTTTGCAATATTCTTCCCTTGGAGTGGGGTGGGAATGGAGATTTTGCAGTATCCTTCCCCTGGAGTGGGGTGGGAATGGAGATTTTGCAGTATCCTTCCTTGCCATGCCCACAAAGCCATGCCTACCAAGCCACACCATGCCCAGCAAGCCACGCCCACAGAACCGGTAGTAAAAAAAATTGAATTCCACAACTGTTCAAGACATGGGTGTTATGTGACAGGGTGAGTTCTTTTATTCCCTCCAGCTCCTGTCCACCTAGCAGTTTGAAAACATGCAAATGCAATTAGATAAATAGGTAGCACTTTGGTGAGAAAGTAACAGCATTCTGTGTGCCCTTGGTGTAAGGCCATGCTGATCATACGGCCATGGAAACTGTCTTAGAACAATGTTGGTTCCCTCAGCTAAGAAACAGAGATGAGCACCTCCCCTGGACAGGGGGAGATTTTATCTTTATCTTTATCATGTTTTTATGGGAATCATGTTCTGGAAAAAAAGATAGTAAGGATTTTAGGAAGATAGGGTCTGCAATAATAAAAGGTATTCTCTCTCAGCCCAACTCACCTCACAGGGTTTTCATTGTGTGGAAAATAGGAAAGGGAAGGTGTGTTGAATGGAGTTACAGTAGTGGCCAAAATTGTGGAAACCTTTTGGGAAAAGTGTATTTTCTAAAACTAGCTAATAACTCCCTTTTTTTTGAGTAATACCATAAAATTGTATATCAATGGAAAAATAATTTAATCAAGAATGTAATGCAATAATTTTATGAATGATTTGCTATTAGAATAGCAGTTACAGTATAAAGAAGAAAAGTGAAGCACGTAGAAAAAATGAGATATACAAAAATGATCACCATAGAAAAAACAAAATATACAAAAATGATCACATCAATTAACATCTATTAACATCTGCTGCTTGCAATTACTGCAAGTTCGAATCTCACCAGGCTCAAGGTTGACTCAGCCTTCCATCCTTTCTAAGGTGGGTAAAATGAGGACCCAGATTGTGGGGGCAATAAGCTGACTTTGTATAAATATACAAAAGTATGAAGGCTATTGCTTAACGCACTGTAAGCCGCCCTGAGTCTCCGGAGAAGGGCAGCATATAAATCAAATAAAAATAAAATAAAATAAAATTATCACATCAGATAATACTTAGTTGGGCAACAGTTAGCATGAATTATGGCCTTACAACATCTTCCCATGGAGTGAACTAAGTCTTTTAGTTCTGCAGCTGTTATAATGTGAAACCAAGATTGAATGATGGCTTCTATTAACTGGGTTTTATTGCTGGGTTGCTTCTGACTAACAAGTTTCTTTAATCGGCTCCTTAGATTTTCAATTGGGTTAAGGTCTGGGCTATTCCCAGGCCATTCCAGCAGTCGAATAGGATTATCTGGATACTCCAAAAAAAAAAAAAAAAGTGGTGTTATTAGCCATCAAACATCAAAAATACACTTTTCCCAAAAGGTTTCCACAATTTTGGCCACTACTGTAATTGTAGTGGCCAAAATATAGGCAGGATACAAATAAATAAATAATTTGTTACACATAAGCTGGATTTGGCAACTCCACTCCATCAAAAAGACATGTTTATGGGGGGGAGGATGTTGGACTCAATAAAACCCAAAGCAATTCTTTTAGAAAGATTCTGAATTTGTAATCAATCAAATGATATATAGTGCTTTATTAGCCTCAAAGGATATTTCAAAATCTCCATTCCCATCCCACTCAGGGGCCAGCCAGAGGTGGTATTTGCTGGTTCTCCAAACTACTCAAAATTTCCGCTACTGGTTCTCCATAACCTGTCAGAACCTGTTGGATTTCACCCCTGCGAATTTTGGTTTGCTCGATCCAGGGCAAACTGGTAGCAAACCCACCACTGATGATGAAGCACCCAAAACTTTTGAAGGCAAGCCATTCCACTGGTTAATTGTTCTCACTGTTAGGAAGTTTCTTCTTAGTTCTAGGTTGCTTTTCTCCTTGTTTAGTTTCCATCCATTGCTTCTTGTCCTGCCGTCAGGTGCTTTGGAAAATAAGTTGACAAAGATGTCTTTTTTGTGGCATCTCTTCAGATATTGGAACACTTCTATCATTTAACCCCCTAGTATTTCTTTCCTCTTTGCTCACACCCCATCTCTGCAACCTTTCTTCATATGTTTTAGCCTCCAACCCTCTAGTAATCTTTGTTGCTCTTTTCTGCACTCTTTCCAGAGTCTCTACATCTTTTTTTATAACATGGTGACCAAAACTGGATGCAATATTGCAGGTGTGATCTTACCAAGGAGAAGGGAGAGCCTTCTCTGTGGGGGCACCTACGATTTGGAATGAGCTCCCCCTGGAAATACGGACGATCCCGGATCTGCGCACCTTCCGTCGCGCACTTAAGATTTTTCTATTTCATCAAGCTGGCCTGGCCTAAATCTTTTCCCCTGTTAAATGTAAATTTTAATTTGTTTTAAATTATTGGGTATTTTAAATTTGTCTCAGCCAAATTATTTAATTCGTTTTTTTTCTATCTTAAATTTTTGTATGTATGTGTTTTTTATTCTGTGGCTGTTCACCGCCCTGAGTCCTTCGGGAGAAGGGCGGTATATAAATTTAATAAAAACAAAAACAAAAACAAAACAAACAAAACCAAGGTTTTGTATAGTGGTATTAATATTTCACATGATCTTGACCCTATTTCCTCTGTTTATGCAACCAAGGATTGCATTATCTTCTTATAAGACCTTTCTTTCAACTACAAAGTCTAGTCTTCTTGCACTCTATTGTACAGTAGGCATGGGTGGACCTCAAAAATTTTAGCAAGGGGTTCTTTGCCTGGTTGCTGGTGGGTGTGGCTTAGTCAGCCTCCTGCACCACAGCGGGGGGGGGGGAGATTTTTGCTTTCCTTGAGCCTCCAAGAGAGTGAAAACGGCCTCCCCAGGCTCCAAAAGTCCTCTGGAGGCTGGAAATGACCTCGTTTCTGGTCTTCCCGAACTTCTGGAAGGCCTGTTTTTTGCCCTCCCTGAGCCTCCACGTGCATCCTGCACTTACCTGCATCCAAAAAGGGCCTCGGGGCTCCTGGGAGGGGTGGGGTAGGCGGGGCCAGCCAGGACTGAGATTTAGGGTTCTCTGAACTGCGCAGAATCTTAGCTAGAGATTCTCCCGAACCCCTGCAGCCCACATCTGACAGTAGGGGCCTATTTATCATGTATATTCAATAAGGCTCACTCACAGTTTAGTCTTTTAGCAATGGTAAACCTCTTCAACACTCACCTGCCCACCCTCCTCACTCTTCCAGTTTCCAAATTTCTCAAAATTCAATCCAGAGATTTGGAGATGGAATCACAGATTTGCAGGATTCCATAATGGAAGATAATCACCTCCTTTCTGGTTCTTGAGGATTACTGAAATGATCTCTTTAAAAAGAAAAAAAAACCCTTAATCAGGATTGATGGCACAAATGAATGGATAAGGTGCTTATCAAAATAATTTTAGAGAAGCAACGAATACATTCCCAGTGACAAATACTGCTTTGGAAATCCCTTTGGAGCCTTTAGCTAAAATCATGATATCATTTTCGCCCTATAAATTAAGCACATATGGAGATGTTTTAAATATGATTCCCGCCCAGAGTTTAGTTAATCTCTCCTAAAGTAACTGGATTTAGCATGTTTATTTTGAAGAAGCTTACAAATTCATTGAATAGAACCATGCCACTCTAGTGCAGCATTAGTTCTGCAAAATATATCTTCATTTTTAACAGGAATATTTATTTTAGTAAAAATGGGATTGCAGTTTAGTATTGAAGTTGGCATTACAAATGATGTAAACCAAATATATGCTATCATCACCCATATCAGTAGCATGGAAGAGTTTATTTGCAGCATTCCAACATCTCAGGGGCTCCCACAAAGAAGAGGAGTCAGGCTATTCTCCAAAGCACCTGAGGGCAGGATAAGAAGCAATGGGTGGAAACTAATCAAGGAGAGAAGCAACCTAGAACTAAGGAGAAATTTCCTGACATTTAGAACAATTAATCAGTGGAACAACTTGCCTCCAGAAGTTGTAAATGCTCCAACACTGGAAGTTTTTAAGAAGAGGTTGGATAACCATTTGTCTGAAGTGGTGTAGGATTTCCTGCAGTGGTGAAATCCAATTTTTTTTACCACCGGTTCTGTGGGCGTCGCTTGGTGGGCATGGTGTAGCTTGGTGGGTGTGCTTTGGTGGGCGTGGCATGGGAAGTTTACTGCAAAATCCCCATTCCCTCCCCACTCGGGGGCCAGCCAGAGGTGGTATTTGCCAGTTCTCTGAATTGCTCAAAATTTCCGCTACCGTTTCTCCAGAACCTGTCAGAACCTGCTGGATTTCACCCCTGGTTTCCTGCCTAAGCAGAGGGTTGGACTAGAAGACCTCCAAGATCCCTTCCAACTCTGTTATTCTGCTTTGTTTTTCGAAATTGCTCTTGTGCTGCAATACTTTGTAAAGAAATGTATTTGAGGTTGAAAAGGCAAAACAGAGAAGGGAATAGGAACATTATCATTTATTCTGCCTGGGGAGAAAACTTATGCAATAATTACAAAGGACAATATCGTATAACATTCCATGAGCAGCAGGTATCCTCTGCGTTGAAAAGAAAAAGAATATATGCCCTTTCTCAGATGACTGGCCACGAATGATGGGAAATTGATATATGCAGTTAGTACTGCTTTCTATACCTGATTTAGAATTATGAAAATATGCCTATTATAATTTAGTTCCATCATGCAACCATGTAATACCTATAGAGGTTTGGTCTTCTATGAATATTAAAGTATATATAGAGCAAATAAAAAAATAAAACATAGTGTAGAGGGATTGTGGAATGGCCTTGAAAGGACAATGGTCTGATAAGAGGGACTTGAGTCTAGGCCATGAATGTAATGTGAGAAAGCGTCTCAGATAAGCCCCTCCCTATTTCACACAAAGACAAAGGGATAAAAAGAAAGAGATAGAAGGGGAAGAATATCCCTTTTTTTTACAACCTTTTGGTGTAGAGAATAGAATAGAATAGAATAGAATAGAATAGAATAGAATAGAATAG
>WNWU01000063.1:1706297-1716448 GCA_012654045.1 Ptyas mucosa | reverse complement strand
ATAGAATAGAATAGAATAGAATAGAATAGAATAGAATAGAATAGAATTCTTTATTGGCCAAGTGTGATTGGACCCACAAGAAATTTGTCTTTGGTGCATACGCTGTCGATGTACATAAAAGAAAAGATACATTTGTCAAGAATCATAAGGTACAACACTTAATGATAGTCATAGGGTACAAATAAGTAAGTAAATCTTAAGGATACCAGCAACAAAGTTACAGTCGTACAGTCATAAGTGGGAGGAGACAGGTGATAGGAACAATGAGAAGATTAGTAGTAATGCAGACTTAGTGAATAGTTTGAGAGTGTTGAGGGAATTATTTGTTTAGCAGAGTGATGGCGTTCAGGAAAAAACTGTCCTTGTGTCTAGTTGTTCTGGTGTGCAGTACTCTATAGCGTCGTTCTGAGGGTAGGAGTTGAAATAGTTTATGTCCAGGATGTGAGGGGTCTGTAAATATTTTCATAGCCCTCTCTTAGAGTTGGGGCGACTGAATGGAGCTGAGGGTTTACTAGCCGGATGCCCTTCCCGATGCCTATGTGGAGTTCACAGCAGAAATTTTCCCTTTGCACCCTGTTAGAGAAACATCTGCTGCTGCCTAGGATTGAACTCTCAACCTTCCGAGTGGGAGGCGAACATCTTCACCTCTAGGCCACCAAGCCACTCATCTAATATCCACAAGATTTTGTTAATGTTAACGTAGCTGTTGCAATAAGCACAACTGGTACAACAACCACAATATTCTTGAGTTATATAACACCAATTTCTTAATCTGATCACCTTGCTGCGATGACACATACACACAATTTCAATCATACTTAAAATGTTACCTCGAACTTCCCTCTAATAATGAAATTGAGTTATACTTGCCTTGCCCAGTACCTGAATCAAATCCATATGTCAGAGAGAAAATGTCCCATTGATTTCAGGGGAAAAAAAATTACTTCAAAGAAATTCATTTAAGATTGTAATTTTTTTTAAAAAAATAATGGAAATCAATACTGCTCAGTGCAGTGCAAGGGGTGTTTCCAGACAGAGACTCCAAGGAATAACAACAACAACAACAACAAAAAAGATGATTTAAGATTTGCACAAAATTAGATTTTGGATTATGCAGTGCAATCACGATTTATAGTCTTCCTTTGAATAGATAAATTCATTGATTAATTTAAAGAATTTTTGGTATATGAGCTCTTTTTTTTTTTTTAGGAAAGCAACTGTGAGAATGGTTTCATAATCACAATTTGTAGTAGCCACATACAACGGAAGTATAAATAATGTTGTTTTAGTACAGAACAATGTTGTTATCTTCATGCTTCCCTGGGAGGGCATAATATAAGGGAAAGCTGAAAGATATCTAGATATATGAAGCAAGCTGGAATTCTGTTACCTGTAGTCATGAGTGCCAGATATGGACTGCAAAAATCGAGGGAGATAATAATTAAGAGCTTGTGTTTATTTATTTATTGGATTTTTTTTAAGGCTACCAAAAAGAGACACAGTGATTTAGGGGCTAAGATGCTGAGTTTGTCGATCGAAAGGTCCAGTGGTTCAAATCCCTAGTGCCGCAGAATGGGGTGAGCTCCCGTTGCTTGTCCCAGCTTCTGCCAACCTAGCAGTTCAAAAGCACGTAAAAAATGCAAGTAGAAAAATAGGGACCACCTTTGGTGGGAAGGTAACAACATTCTGTGCTCCTTTGGTGTTTAGTCATGCCGGCCACATGACCATGGAGACGTCTTCGGACAGGGCTGGCTCTTCGGCTTTGAAACGGAGATGAGCACCGCCCCCTAGAGTCGGCAATGACTAACACATATGTGCAAGGGAAACTTTTACCTTTACCCAAGAAGAGATAAACAAAGATCTTGAGTCTTGACTGCCATCTAATGTTTGGCTGTGGTTTGGTTTGGTTTTTGCAACCCAGAATTGCGAAGCCTTAGTTTGATAAGCTTGTAGAAGGTGGATTTTGTTAGACGAATTCTTGCATGAATTTCTTTGTATGCCAAAACACATTTTTTTTTCTACAGTATTCTAGCCCATCCTGGAGAATATCCAAATATGTGAGTTTTAGTACTGAGAGTTCCATAACTAGTATGACCCCATTTAGTTTAGTTAAGTTTATTTGTCAAGCATATATAAGATAACAGGTAAAAGTATAAACATAATATGAATACATGAAAAGAGTAAGTAAAAAGGAATATTAGGAGAGGGACGGTAGGCACGCTGGTGCGCTTATGCAAATTTCATTGCTTGAAATTATGGGTGTTAAGCTGTTCAGTTTGAAAAAGAGGGTTCTGCTTATTTAAAATACCAAGTTTCACTGTGAAAAGTTCATGGAGGTTGAATTTGTGGCTTTAAGAGTGGATTCTCCTTGCAAAGACTGTGTATGGATTCATATACAACCGTTGCAAGGAAAAATTCACTCTTTCATTATTATTTTTTCTGATAGAAAGGTACTCAAAACCCATATAACTGAAATCTCAATCAAACCTGAAGAAATAATTACAGTAGCGGCCAAAATTGTGGAAACTTTTTGGGGAAAGTGTATTTTTGAGGTTTGATGGCTAATAACACCACTTTTTTTTTTTTTTTTTTGAGTTTCAAGGTAATCCTATTCCACTGCTGGAATGGCCTGGGAATAGCCCAGACCTTAACTCAATTGAAAAATCTATGGAGCCAACTAAAGAAACTTGTTAGTCAGAAGCAACCCAGCAATAAAACCCAGTTAATAGAAGCAATCCTTCAATCTTGGTTTCCCATTATAACAGCTGCAGAAGTAAAAGACTTGGTTCCATGGGAAGACGTTGTAAGGCCGTCATTCATGCTAAAGGTTACCCAACTAAGTATTACCTGATAACTTTTGTACACTTCATTTTTTCTGTGGTGATCATTTTTGTATATCTTTTTTCTACATGTTTCAATTTTCTTCTTTATACTGTAACTGCTATTCCTATAACAAATCCTTCATAAGAATTATTCCATTACATTCTTGATTAAATTATCTTTCCATTGATATATAATTTTATGGTACTACTCCCCCCCCCAAAAAAGTGGTGTTATTAGCTAGTTTTAGAAAATACACTTTTGCCAAAAGGTTTTCACAATTTTGGCAACTATTGTATGCAAAAGTGTAGAAACAAAATTCAGACAAAGGAAAACATAAATGTCCCAAATAGCAATTATCATCTGTCTTCGGTACAGGTGCCTAAAGATAATAATTGTTTTTTGGGTCAAAGAAGTATATCTATTTTATAAGGACTTCCTGGAAAAAAAAAAGCAGTACTCCATTTTTGGTATTTGGCATAAAATGGACCAAACATCTAAAGAATACAAATCTTTGGAATCAGTTAGAGAATGTTTACAAACTCATATTTGGCACTTTGCTGCTTTAATTCTGGCTAAACTGACTTTTAATCATGTCCTTGGTAAGGCCACACTTGGAATACTGCATCCAGTTTTGGTCATCAAGATATAAAAGAGATGTTGAGACTCTACAAAAAGTTCAGAGAAGAGCAACAAAGATGATTAGAGAATTGGAGGCTAAAACATATGAAGAGCGGTTCCAGGAATTAGATATGTCTAGTTTAATGAAAAGAAAGACTGGGGGGTGGGGGGTGACATGATAGCATTTTGATAGCAATTTATAAGGGCCGGTGACACCGAAAAGGGGGAGTCAAACCTATTTCCCAAAGAAAGAAAATTGTCTTCCAAAACTGACAGAATGTATATTTGATTATTCATGTGATAACCGCAGCTAGGATTGTATTTGCACAAAATTGGAAAAGTGAAGAGATTCCTACAGATGAGAATGTGATTAGGAAAATCAGTGGCTAAGATGCTGAGCTTGTCAATTGAAAGGTCAGCAATTCAGCGGTTCGAATCCCTAGTGCCACATAACGGAGTGAGCTCCCATTACTTGTCCCAGCTTCTGTCAACCTAGCAATTCGAGAGCACATAACAAATGCAAGTAGAAAAATAGAAAAATACCTTTGGTGGGAAGGTAACAGAATTCTGTGTGCCTTTGGTGTTTAGTCATGCCGGCCACATGACCATGGAGACATCTTCGTGGCTCTTTGGCTTCGAAACGGAGATGAGTACTGCCCCCTAGAGTCGGGAATGACTAGCACATATCTGCGAGGGGAGCCTTTACCTTTACCTTTATGGGAACTATTTTACCGATAGCTAGAGAATACATATGAAAGTTAGAAATAGAAGTAGATTAGTGAAATATAGAAATAAATTAAGAAGAGAATTGTTACAGTATTAGACCTGCAATGTATATCAATATTAAGTTAAGAATAGATAAATAATGAATATGGCTGTAAATTTTAATTGTTATTGCACAAGACATTTGTACCCAAATGACACACTGTTTAATGGGATTGTTTGTATAAAAATAAAAATAAATAAATAAAAAAAAGGGCTATCGGTCCAACATCTGGTCTCACGTGGACTTGGGAGATCCAACATGAAACTCACATTTTTGCATTTTTTGATACTGACCTCCGGAAAGAAAGGAATATAATCTCTTTCATAACGATGATGTGTGCCTGGAAGATTGCATCTAGGCCAATTATTTATTTAATGCCTTCTGTGTATCGCACCAGGGAGTCTTTTCCCTGGTCAGATTTAATGCCCTGTCATCCATGCTAACAGAAGGGAAATATAACAATATTCCCGTACAAGATTGCTTCTGCCCTTTCCTTTCCCATTGGGGAAAATGGAACCAGTCATGCATGTTTTACTGGGCTGCCCATATGATTTGATCGGCGCTCAGTTTTAATAACTCTTTTGTTATTGAAATCCCATGATAGGTGAGATTGGAATGTTTTCTTTTTATGTGCTGAATGGTTGATGATTAGCTTCAGAGCCTTTGCCAAGTTACACTGTATAGCGTTCTTGTTTGCAAGTTGTAGCTATGCTTATATAATTAACACAAACACACATGCAAGCTAATACATACAGATATACCTTTTGTTCATGATAACAATTATTCCAAGACATTTAATATTGTTTGAAGTCTTTCTTTTGTTCCTGGTATTGGGAGTAGGGTAGGTCACATGGAATGGCTGGGGACTTTTGGCTACAAATCCCAGAGGGGCTTTTTCAAAAGGCAACTGGTCTTTGTTGGGTTTTTTTCCCCTTCAAGACGTTTCACTTCTCATCCAAGAAGCTTATTTAGTTCTTCAAGAACCTTCCTGGATCGTGGTCACCACAATGTAAAAAAAGGTTTTGAGACTCTAGAAAGAGTGCAGAGAAGAGCAACAAAGATGATTGGGGGACAGAAGGCTAAAACATATAGAGAACGGTTGCTGGAATTGGGTACATCTAGTTTAATGAAAAGAAGGATGGGGGTGACATGATAGCAGTCTTCCAATATCTCAGGGGCTGCCACAAAGAAGTGGGAGTCAAGCTATTCTCCAAAGCACCTGAGGGCAGGACAAGAAGCAATGGGTGGAAACTAATCAAGGAGAGAAGCAACCTAGAACTAAGGAGAAATTTCCTGACATTTAGAACAATTGTTGTTGTTGTTCAACAATCAGTGGAACAACTTGCCTCCAGAAGTTGTGAATGCTCCAACACTGGAAGGTTTTAAGAAGAGATTGGATAACCATTCATCTGAAGTGGTGTAGGGTTTCCTGCCTAAGCAGGGGGTTGGACTAGAAGACCTCCAAGGTCTCTTCCAACTCTGATTCGATTCGATTTGATTCGATTTGATTCTACTCTACTCTACTCTACTCTACTCTACTCTACTCTACTCTACTCTATTCATTCCATTCCATTCCATTCCATTCCATTCCATTCTATTCTGGATGAAAAGCAAACGTCTTTAAGGAGAAAACAAGAAAGTCCAATGGTCTCTTGAAAAAGCACCTTTGGGACAACCATGACCTGGATGACTGAGAATCTCCATAGACACTTTTGACTATAAAGTTTGCTATGTTATATGTTATTTTATTCAAGTATTATACGACATGTCTTCATCTGGTGAATTTCCAGGCAGCAAATATTCCAATATTCTAAAAATAAGAAACAATTTACTGAAACAATCAGAAATAGTCTAATGCGTGTAACTTCATCATTATTCAAGGAGATAAAATTGTTATAGATCAATTTTAACAATATTTGCAAATGGAGAGGAGGAGGAACTTAACATGTTAAGAAAATTCTATATATTTCTAAAGAAAGTACAAATAATCAGTATTTAATGTATGAAAAAATCAATGCACAAAATCCAAAGTTATTATCTGGAATTTGTCAAATTAATCTTCCAGTCCATCAAGGTATAGGCATTGAATAACAATAATGATGATTGTAACAACAATAATTATATGACTTTGTTTCAGTTGAGATCCGCGGAAGAAGTCTGCAAATAGAATAGATATTACAGATAAATGACTGGATGAGTAGATATGGAAGTGATGAGAAAACATTAATTTTTGGAGGTTTGTCTTCATTGCGTAAGACACTGTTGGGTTATAACTCACAAAGATTAGGCAGAGTGTCAAACAGCATCAGGAATTAAATTGAACCCTATGGAAACTGGAGATGGAAACCTAGTATTTCAGATAAAGATTTTGGTACTGTTACAGACCCCATAAAAAGTAAAGGTAAAGGTGCCCCTCACACATACATGCTAGTAGTTCCTGACTATAGGGGGCAGTGCTCATCTTGGTTTCAAAGCCGAAGAGTCAGCGCTGTCCGAAGACGTCTCCATGGTCATGTGGCCGGCATGACTAAATGCCAAAGTCACACGGAACGCTGTTACCTTCCCACCAAAGGTGGCCCCTATTTTTCTACTTGCATTTTTAAAGTGCTTTCGAACTGCTAGATCGGCAGAAGCTGGGACAAGTAACAGGAGCTCACCCCATTCTGCGGCACTAGGGATTTGAATCACCGAACTGCCGACCTTTCGATCGACAAGCTCAGCGTTTTAGCCACTGAGCCACCGCGTCCCTAGACAGACCCCCATATTGAGGCCTATTAAACCACTGAATGAAAGATTATGAATAACGCTGGTTTTAAAAGTGCAGGGCTTCTGTTCTTGATATTCTAATGTTTGAAGAATGCCATATGTAAATTAAACAAGATGAGCTTGAACTCTCATTAGAGAAAAGCAAATACGATTTAGATGTTATGAATGAGAATTAGTGGGGTGATATAAACTCATAGTTTAAAGAATATCAAAGGGATGGAACTAATACAGTAGATCAGGGGTGAAAACTCACATCATCATGGTGGCATCAAGTGAAGCAGTGGTGGGTTGCTACCGGTTCTCGCCGGCTCTTGCAAACCGGTAGTGGAAATTTTGAGTAGTTTGGAAAACGGGTAAATACCACCTCTGCCTGGCCCCGCCCCCAATTTATTCGCTGTCTCCCGAGTCCCAGCTGATCGGCTAGAAGGAACATACTGTTTAAACTCTTGCTGCAGTGCTTCAAAGGGCCGCCCTACAGCTGATCAGCGGTAAAAGGCAGTGTGGTGGTAGACCGGTGCACTCCAAAAACAAATAGGTAGACCGGAACGCTCCAAAAACAAATGTGTAGACTGGTACAGCTCTGCAAGCAGTTAAAAGCCTGGTAGACCAGTACCTCTGCTAAATCCTAACAAATTGTCACATGACCATCAAACCACGTCCACAAAATAAGCCACACCCACAGAACCGGTAGTAAAAAATTTTAGAATCCATCCCTGAAGTGACGTATTGGTAAACTGGGAGGGGGCATGGGTAGCACATGATGTATCCGGCCCACAGGCCAAGAGTTTGACAGCCCCACAGTAGATGAAACAGAACTGAGAAGTTGCATTTTAGGACAAAAATATCCAGATCTAGACAGAAATCCTAGAATGGGTGTGTTAAGAGTTCTCAGCTAAGGAGGTGGACGAAGGTATAAAAATAGTAACTAGTTAGTTCACACTGGTCATCCAACTGAGGAGAAAAAATGTGAATTACTGCATTTTCTTCACTATCTTCTTTCAGGTTTTGTAGAGAGACATTCAGGGGGGCTGTAACTGTCTCATCATCTGTTTGGAGACAAATTCTGCCAAGCACAGGCCTTCCAGAAAACTCCAAACTTCCCTTGTTGACAACTTTCTCCTCTAGAGGAAGTTAACCCTCGATGAAATCTCGCCTTCCTTCTAAGAAAACTCAACCAGATTCGATGTCTGCAATGGAAGGACATCCCAGCTTCATCCTCTTGCCATTTTTCAAAATGTTGCGGGAAGACAGGCAAGACATTAGAACTCATGATAAAGAAAGGAAGAATGTGTATATGGATACATATCTCCATACAAGCCAAGATACCAATTTACAGATGACAAATGGAAATCTGTAAAAAGTAAGGATGCCCTCAAGTTGAATTCAAATTCTGGTGACTGTAGCCATGTGGTTTTCATGGCAGGACTATGTATGTTCTTCTTCCTATAGTAGGGGTCAGCAACCTGAGGCTCTGGAACCACATGTGGCTCTTTCACCCCTCTGCTGTGGCTCCCTGTCACTCAAAATATGCATCACAACCGCCAATGTGCAACACCCGCCGGCATGCAATGTATTGAACTTTTCAACCCCCGGTAGGCCAACCATGGATAAATCCAAGAAAAGAAAAGTTTCAGAAGAAAACAGAAGGTTTAATTCAACCATCTATGCTAGTTTTGTGGCCACTCAAGAAATAGTCAGGCACGGGAAGGATTTTGTGGTTCCCGGTGTTTTCTTTTCTGTGGGAAACGCGTCCAAATGGCTCTTTGAGTGTTTAAAGTTGCAGACCCCTGTCCTATAGGTTTTTCAGTTTTTTTGATTTTGTATATAGCGTTGGATTTCCAAGGTATTCCTGCCTCTAGTCAATTAGGCTTGGGCTTCCTTAGCTTTTCTGATGCTACCTGAAGTAGACCTTTAATAATATAATAATCTCCAAAACAACTTATTAAAATATCTCTTATCTTGTTCGATCATTAGATTTCCAGGACATTTTGCACCTCTTGGTCATCCTCACTGCGACTATTCAGTCTGCAAAGAAAGAAAGAAAGAAAGAAAGAAAGAAAGAAAGAAAGAAAGAAAGAAAGAAAGAAAGAAAGAAAGGGTTCGAAAGTCCTGACCTAGATTCTACAAAATCAGCGATTGCAAGCACTAACGTTGGAATGCTTTGAACAGTTGCTTCATCTTAATGAAGCTCTTGATTGAAGTGCCCTTCAAAGCATTTTGGTGAAGCTCTCCTGCTCTACCCATCTGCTCTGTATTTATTTATTTTTGCCTTTGAGTCACGGCTGACTCCTGGAGACTGCTTGGACTAGTATCTGAAGTTTTCTTGGCAAGGTATTTCAGAAGTGGTTTGTCATTGCCTGCATTCCTAGGAATGGCTGGCCCAAGGTCATCCAACTGGCTTCATGCCTAGGATAGGACTAGTGGTGGGCTGCAACTGGTTTAACAACTGGTTCTGTGAGTGTGCGTTTTGCCTAATGCGCTTGGGTGCAGCATTCAAACTACAGCAATTTGAAGCTCGGCTGCTTACTTTCTAAGGTAGCCCCGGTAAGTAGAACAGAGGAGGTGCGGAAATCAGCTGTGCCATGCGAATCAGCTGAGCCAGAAAGAAGGAAATATAGGATAGGATAGGATGGGGGCAGGTGGGTGGGTGGGGCCAGCTGATCGTCAGAACTACCAGTTCGCCAAAACCCATCCGAACTGGCCCAAAACATGGCTGCCTTCACTTCTGCTACAATCCACAAAGGAAGCCAAGCACTCTGACATCATGTTGTAGACTCACAGAAACACACAGAGGCTAAAATAATGAGGATTCATAGGTATTTGCTGGCTATCTAGCATAGCATGAATCCATAACTTTCTATTTAGAATAGTTAGAACAATTAATCAGTGGAACAACTTGCCTGCAGAAGTTGTGAATGCTCCAACACTGGAATTTTTTTAAGAAGATGTTGGATATCCATTTGTCTGAAGGTGTAGGGTTTCCTGCTTGGGCAGGGGATTGGACTAGAAGACCTCCAAGGCCCCTTCCAACTCTGTTATTCTATTCTATTCTATTCTATTCTATTCTATTCTATTCTATTCTATTCTATTCTATTCTATTCTATTCTATTCTATTCTATTCTATTCTATTCTATTCTATTCTATTCTATTCTATTCTATTCTATTCTATTCTATTCTA
>WNWU01000063.1:1692635-1706197 GCA_012654045.1 Ptyas mucosa | reverse complement strand
ATATTCTACTCTACTCTACTCTACTCTACTCTACTCTACTCTACTCTACTCTACCCTACCCTACCCTAACCAACCTAACCTAACCTAACCTACCCTAACCTAACCTACCCTACCCTACCCTACCCTACCCTACCCTACCCTACCCTACCCTACCCTATTTGGTATACTTATTCATGAACCATATGTGTAATTATGTGATGTATTAAGAAAGGAGAAAAATGTGCATTTTCCCAGACAGGTGAATATTAGATATTGCTCCCTGATATTGCGGGAATTGATCTTATTCCTCGACGGTTGCAGGAATTGAGTATGGCTAGTCCAGAGAAAAGAGGGCCAAGGGGATGACATGATAGTTGTATTCTAGTATTTGAGGGGCTGCCATAAAGATGAGGGAGAAACTAATCAAGGAGAGAAGCATTGTGGGATTAAGGCGGAACTTCCTAACAGTGAGAAATTGTGGGTGCTTTATCGCTGGAGGTTTTTAAAGAAAATACTGGACAACCACTTGTCTGGAATGGTAGGTTCTCTTACCTGAGCTGGGGGTTGAACTAGAAGAACTCCAAGATCCCTTCCAGCACTATTCTAATTGAAATATAATCAGTTTTTGTCTGTATCTTTATTGTAAGGAGCTATATTCTGAAATATATGACACAAATGACTCTGTGACTCCTGATGATGTGGACAGGATTTTGGGGAGACTTAGTGCGGCCACTTGTTTACTGGACCCGTGTCCCTCCTGGTTGGTACTGGCCTCCCGGGAGGTTACACGAGGCTGGCTCCAGGGTATTATCAACGCTTCTTTGAGTGAGGGTCACTTCCCTGCCGCCTTGAAAGAGGCGGTGGTGAGGCCTCTCCTCAAGAAGCCTTCCCTGGACCCGGCAGTATTAGCTAACTATCGTCCTGTCTCCAACCTCCGCTTTATTGCGAAGGTTGTTGAGAGTGTGGTTGCGCAACAGTTTCCACAATTCCTGGAGGAAACATCTTATTTGGATCCGTTCCAGTCGGGTTTCAGGTCTGGGCACAGCACGGAGATGGCATTGGTCGCGTTGGTTGATGATCTCTGGAGGGCTCGGGACAGGGGATGCTCCTCTGTCCTAGCCCTATTAGATCTCTCAGCGGCTTTTGATACCATTGACCATGGTATCATGCTGCACCGGCTGGAAGAGTTGGGGGTGGGGGGCACTGTATTACAGTGGTTCTCCTCCTTTCTCTCCGACCGGTCGCAGTTTGTGTTGACAGGGGGGCAGAGGTCAACCTCGAGGCCTCTCGTTTGTGGAGTGCCACAGGGGTCAGTCCTCTCGCCCCTTTTGTTCAACATTTATGTGAAGCCGCTGGGTGAGATCATCCATGGCTTTGGGGTGAGATACCATCGGTACGCTGATGACACCCAGCTGTACATCTCCACCCCAGGCCACCCCAATGATGCCCTCGAAGTGATGTCCCAGTGCCTGGAAGCCGTGCGGATCAGGATGGGGAGAAACAAACTCAAACTCAACCTGTCCAAGACGGAGTGGCTGTGGTTCCCGGCATCCCGATATAGTCAGTTGACTCCATCACTGACTATCGGGGGCGAGTCTTTGGCCCCCGCGGAAAGGGCTCGCAATCTGGGAGTCCTCCTGGATAGGCAGCTGTCTTTGGAGGAACATCTGACGGCTGTAGCTAGGGGGACCTTTTGTCAGGTTCGCCTGATTCACCAGTTGCGGCCCTTTCTTGATTGGGATTCCCTGTGCACAGTCACTCATGCCCTTGTCACCTCTTGCCTAGACTACTGTAACGCTCTCTACATGGGGCTCCCCTTGAAGAGCACCCAGAGGCTCCAACTGGTCCAGAATGCGGCCGTGCGGGTAGTGATGGGAGCAGCATGGCGCTCCCACATAACACCGCTCCTGCACGAGCTGCACTGGCTTCCAGTGGTCTTCCGGGTGCGCTTCAAGGTGTTGGTGATCACCTTTATGAGTGATCCATGGCATAGGGCCTAGTTATCTCCGAGACCACCTGCTGTCACCGATGACCTCCCATTGACCCATGCGCTCCCACAGAGAGGGCCTTCTCAGGGTGCCATCAGCCAAACAATGTAGGCTGGTGACCCCCAGGGGGAGAGCCTTCTCTGTGGGGGCACCCACCCTCTGGAACCAGTTGCCCCTGGAGATTAGGAGAATTCATGACCTCCAACAAGCTGGGCTGGCTTAAGAAGAAATTTTAAATATTTTAAATATTTTAATTGGTTTGTGAGTTTTAAATTTTGTAGCCAAATTTATATATATTTTAATTGTCTTAATATTTATATTTCATGTTTTTATTTCTGGCTGTACACTGCCCTGAGTCCTCAGGGAGAAGGGCGGTATAGAAATTGGAAATAAAATAAAATAAAAAAATAAAATAAATCTGGAGATGTGCCAACTTTGAAGTATGACAACTTCCAGGGGTGGGCTTCAAAAATTTTAGCAAGGGGTTCTCTGTCAGGTTGCTGGGTGGGCAGGGCCATGGTGGGTGTGGCCTAGTCAACCTCCTGCACCATGGCGGGGGGTGTTTTGACCTCCCCGGGTTCCAGAGGTTTTCCTTGAGCCTCTGGGAGGGCAAAAATGGCCTCCCCAGGCTCCAGAGGCCCTTCCTGAACTTCCGGTAGGCTCATTTTTTGCCCTCCCCATGCCTCTGTGCATGGCTGCACTTACCTGCATCCAAAACAGGCTGCGTGGGGACTCCTGGGAGGCGCTGGATGGAGTGGGCAGGGTGGGGTTTCTCTGAACGGCACAGAATCTTAGCTAAAGGTTCTCCTGAACCCCTGAGAACCCCCAACAGCCCACCCCTGACTACTTCACTCCACTTAATCATCTAAATTAAGTCCATCCACATGAGAGTGCAAATCAAACAAAGTCCTTTGTCTTGACTAATGGAAACACAGCAGGAGAAGTTCTGGGCTGACAGGAGACCTAATGGATATATAAGTCTGTCAGCCAACTCTGTTTTCTCACCTTTCTCTAGCTCTGACTCAACTTTTCCTCTTTGGCAAATAATGAAGAATTAAGGGAAAGAAATACTCCAAGGGAGAATAGCTATTATGGCTGGAAGCTCTTTTCAGCCAGACAAATATATTACAGCTCGCCGTTTATCATGATGGACTTAAAACCAGAAGTGAAATCCAAATTTTTTTACTACCAGTTCTGTGGGCGTGGCTTGGTGGGCATGGTGTGGCTTGGTGGGCATGGCAGGGGAAGGATACTGTAATATCTCCATTCCCTTCCCACTCCTGGGGGAAGGATTTTGCAAAATCTCCATTCCCATCCCGTTCTGGGGCCAGCCAGAGGTGGTATTTGCCAGTTCTCCGAACCACTCAAAATTTCCGCTACCGGTTCTCCAGAACCTGTCAGAACCTGCTGGATCTCACTCCTGCTTAAAACACAGTACATACAAACTGTAATTTGTCAAATCAGATAATGCTGTTATCTGGGGGGAAAAAAATCACATTCATTTAAGGTATATGCAGACAGGTAAATGCAAGCAACCAGAGATAAGTAAAAAAAAAAAGTAATATATACCAAACTAATAATAATGAATATAACCATAAACATTGCCTGAAACATTGTGGATGGGGGAAAAATGTTTTCTTCCTGCAGTTCTCCTGGGCTGACAAACTGAATCTTCTCTCATTTGTTTTTTGTCCAAGTCAAACATGTCTATGTTTGTTTAATTTTACTTCAAGTAGATGTGTACAGTTCTGATTTGTTTTTGTTGAGTTTTGATTTTTTAAAAAAAAATTGATGTAGGCTCTCTAGAGTCATACATTCTGAGTGGGTGACTTTGTAAATTCTTTAAGCAACTAAGACTAGAAGTGTTTATGTGTGGTTGGTACTACAAATATAAAATGGAAGGTTCCTCAAAACTGCAGGCAAAGTAGAAATAATACTTTTCATTTTTTCACAAGGATGTTTCTGGACATGACTTTAAGATTTAGCCAAGGGAATAAATTGGTGTAAAACTAGCTGTTAGGGTTTGTTCTGTCCCCGTCCCACACACGCACATAAACAGTCAGCTGGGGGTTAAATAAAACTTGCAGACAATAAATTCCTTCGATAACAGGATTGGCAGCAACCTAGTAGCTGCTTGCCAAGAACTTTACTCACAGAGGGAGGTGTTCCTCCTCCATCAGATAAACCAAAACAAATACACAAAGTCAAAGAATTGTCAAGTCCAGTCCATATTAAATCCAAGGCAGGCAGATAACGTAGTTTCAGAGATACAATGCGACTTGCTAGTTGTTTAGCTTTGTCTGTCACAGAGCCTGAATGGCCACCACACCCCCTTTTATCCCCTGTGGGGTGTGGTCCAGTGACTCAGCTTAATCTCTGGCACGCCTCCTTTTCTGTTGTGTGCGCTTGTCTCTCCGATGCTGGCGTGGATCCAGCCAAGACTTATCTCCGTCACTGTCCGACTGCAACTGCTTGGGGATACCTGGCTCCTGGCCAATCTCTTCTCCTTCGGGAGACACCTGAGGCATTGCCAGAGAGGAGGGTCCTGGAGAGGGAGGCCTGGCCAACTCCTCTCCTTCGCTTTTGAAGCCTTCTCCCTCCGATATGACGGGCTCGGGGGTTGGAGTCACAACAGGGTTCCAAGTAACATACCCACAGCAATTAAAACTCGGAGGCAGGTAGATTCCTCAAAGAATAATTTTATTGGATATGTCATATTGGCACGGGCTGGTGAAAACCGAGTCTGACTGTTCCCGCTGTTTTCATCTAATTAAAAGTAAAAGGTTTTCACTTTCTCAAAACAATCAGTCACGTGGTCCAATCAGGAGTTTGTCCACTTGCTAGGCAACTCCAGTCTCCTCCTTCCAAGCACCCGCAGGAATGTCCTTGGTTCCCAAGAGAAAGTATTTTGTTTTGGCTACAACACCCCAACTATCTCTATTCCCCCCCCTCCCTGTCCCTCTTCTCCAGTGTGTCAGCGCTGAAGTCTCAAAATGGCCTCAGTCAGGCCAGCTTCTGAGTTGACACTAGTATTGTCTGAATGGAGTGATGGTTCAGTGGTTATAGATGCTGAACTTGTCATCTTGAAAGCAGACAGCCTGTGTTTGAGACCCGACTGCCATGCAATGGGTGAGCTCCCATTACTTACCTCATCTCCTGCCCACTTAGTAGTTTGAAAGCATGCAAATGCAAGTAGATAAATAGCTACCACTTTGGTGGGAAAGTAACAGAGTTTCATGCACCCCAGAGTTTCATGCTGGCCACGTGACCATTATCTTCAGACAATGCTGGCTCCCTCGGCTAGGAATTGGAGATGAGCACACCTCCCTAGAGTCAGAAGGACAGAAGACATCTTTATGTTTAGCTTTGGTATAGTCCATGATCGACCTAAAGTTGAGGAAAAGGCAGGATTAGATAGACCAAAGGATCAGCTTCCTCCCTCGAGATATTAATCCTGAAATGAATCCCTTTCATTATCCTTTGACCCAACTGACTCCACAATATCCCCAAAATAGAATATAAAAATTGGCAAGCTTTTTAAAACTCTCTTGTGAGATGACCCCAAGACCTTATGTATGACTACCCCAAACCTCACCAGAGATGTCACAAGATCTGAGGCTACAAATAAAGCACAGCCATCTGTGGTAAACTATCAAATGTTCCAAGGGAGAAGATCCAGATCTTTAAATGGGCAGACACATGTTCAGCTTGACAAGCCTCAAATTATGCATGCCGCACATAATGGCTCCATTATTCAAGCCAACCAACTCTGAATCATTCCAAATAGCATGGCAGCTGCAGAGAGCATGGCTGATCTATTTCATGTTCTTCTGCCCTTTCGGGAACAAAAATCTGAATCAGATTCATAACTGCAGCTGAAGTAGAATGTTATGTTCCTCTTTAGATGTTTACTCCAGTGGTTTTGTCGAGTCAGAAAGCTCTGCCATACACAACTCAAAAGGCAACACTGCTCATTCAAAGGGAATATTTTAAACTATTCGTAATATTTCTTGGATCTATCTATCTATCTATCTATCTATCTATCTATCTATCTATCTACCTACCCACCTACCCACCAACCTACCTATCTACTTACCTACCTATTTCTCTATCTCTGTCTGTCTGTCTGTTTATCTATCTATCTATCTATCTATCTATCTATCTATCTATCTAATCTACCTACCGTCTGTCTGTCTGTCTGTCTGTCTGTGTGTTTGTCTGTATCTATCTATCTATCTATCTATCTATCTATCTATCTATCTATCTATTTCTCTCTCTGTCTGTCTCTGTCTGTCTTTGTCTGTTTGTCTATCTATCTATCATCTATGTAATCAATCTACCTACCTACCTACCTACCTATCTATTTCTCTGTCTGTTTCTGTCTGTCTCTGTCTGTCTGTCTATCATCTATCTAATCTACCTACCTACCTACCTACCTATCATCTATCTACAGTATCTCTCTCTCTCTCTGTGTATCTATCTATCTATCTATCTATCTATCTATCTATCTATCTATCTATCTATCTATCGATATCTATCATGTATCTCTTAGTAAAGGTACTGAGTGATGTCCCTCACTTCCTTCATTATGTTTGTCGTTCATTTCAAGTACCTTTCAGTGACTATTTGCAGACATTATGCTTTTTATTATGAGATGATATCACCAGGGGTGGGGCTGCTGGGGGTTCACAGGGGTTTGGGAGAACCTCTAGCTAAGATTCTGTGCAGTTTGGAGAACCCCCAAATCCCACCCCTGGTTGGCCCCTCCCCTCCCCTCCCCTCCCCTCCTATCCTAACCTACCCCACCCCTCCCCTTCCAGGAGTCCCCACACAGCCCATTTCAGATGCAGGTAAGTGCAAGGCACGCAAAGGCTTGAGGAGGGCAAAAAATGGGCCTACTGGAACTTCGGGAAAGCCTCCAGAGGGCCTCCGGAGCCTGAGGAGGCTGTTTTCATCCTCCTGGAGGCTCGAGGAAAGTCTCCAGAGCCCAGGGAGGGCAAAAACACCCCCCTGCCATGTTTCAGGAGGCCGAATAGGCCACGTCCACCATGGCCACACCCACCCAGCAACCAGACAGAACCCCTTGCTAAATTTTTTGAAGCCCACCCATGGATATCACCAAAGTTCCTCTTTACATACCGGTAGTTATGGGACCAGCATACGAGATATCATCATCATATCCACCTGCTGGTGCACCTGAATTGTGAGACAGAAAAGAATTCCAGATCTTACAAGTCAACTTTTCAAGACCGAAAGTTAGATGCCAGAAGTTACAGTCCACAGAATGATGGAGAATGAAATTGTGACAGCAAGGCACAGAGTCTTGAAAGGAAAGAGTCTTGAAAGCAGAATGCCAAATTGGCATGGATAAATTATCTCATAATTTAGGAAATTGGAAAGGTATTGTGAGATTTAAAAAAACAGCAAACCTCATAAAAAGTGAAACAGAGACCATGAACAAGTAAAAAGCAGATTTATTATATATATATATATATATATATATATATATATATATATATATATATATATATATATATATATTTGCAAAAGGGAGGTTCCATGCAAGAGAGAGAGAGAACGTTTCATCACTCCGGTTACGCAGTTTAAATACAGTTTCAGATAATCAGTAAAACAATTAGAACGCCCCCACCAGATATTGTTTTTCGGTTGTTACATAATGTTTTGG
This sequence comes from Ptyas mucosa, assembly GCA_012654045.1. Classification (NCBI taxonomy): domain Eukaryota; kingdom Metazoa; phylum Chordata; class Lepidosauria; order Squamata; family Colubridae; genus Ptyas; species Ptyas mucosa. Next base: position 1,698,544 of record WNWU01000063.1, on the reverse strand, counting down.
CTTTCTCACATGTTCCACCCTAGAGTTCCCCTCCAAAAATACCCTCTAAAAATACCCTCTAAAATGTATTCTTAATTGTTTATTATTGTTCTTATTAATTGGACAATTAGTCTCTTCCTCCTTTTTCAATGGGGCTTGGGTCAGCCTGACCTAACTCAGAATCTACCAAAACATCTATTTCCTCAAAACAGACATCATACGCATTTCCCATATCTTACTCAGAATAATGTGATTACTCATGTCCCATTCAGATTAATGTCAGAGGGGATTAACTCAGGTAATATATAAAGGATTAATTTGGAGTCACTCAAGCTATATTCTTTACAGGAATAATTCTTTTTTTCTCTCTCAGGAATGAACTAAAAGGTTGAACCACAGCAATAGTTACTCCTTTTCTAGAATGCTAGGGTTTTTTTAAAAAATCTGAAACACAACCCAAGACTTAAGAAGTCCAGAAATATGGAGAGGCAAACACATCAGTTGCTCCCGGTTCAGTCCGGTTCTATAGAACCGGTAGTAAAACTGGCAGTAGGCTCCGCCCACCCGCCCCGACGTCATCATGGGTGATCACGCTCCTGCTGCGAACCAGTAGTAAAGGTAAATGGAACCCACCACATGCTGTTCCACAAACCAACCAACAAAAGCTATAAAGCAAAAAATGATAGTATTCCATACCATTAAAAAAATATCTCAGAACATTTAGGCTTCTAAAAGGTAAGACAAATAGAAACTAGAATAATAGAGGTGGACGGGACCCTGGAGGTTTTCTAGTCCAACCTCTTGTTCATTTCAGATAAATGGTTATCCGGTCTCGTTTTGAAAGCCTCCAGTGATGAAGCATCCACAGCACCTGAAGCAGTGGTGGGTTTCAATTTTTTTTACTACTGGTTCTGTGAGTGTGGCTTGGTGGGCATGGTTTGGCTTGGTGGGCATGGCTTGGTGGGCGTGGCTGGGGAAGGATACTATAAAATCTCCATTCCCTCCCCAATCCAGGGGAAGGTTACTGCAAAATCCCCATTTCCTCCTGATCAGCTGGGACTTGGGAGGCAGAGAATAGATGGGGGAGGGGCCAGTGGTGGGATTCAGCCAGTCTGCACCACTTTGAAAGAACTGGTTGTTAACTTTCTGAGCAGTTTGGTGAATTGGTTGTTGGAAGAAATCATTAGGGAAGGGAACCGATTGTTAAATTATTTGAATCCTACCACTGGGTGGGGCCAGTCAGAATTTTTACTACCAGTTCTCCGAACTACTCAATATTTCCACTACCAGTTCTCCAGAACTGGTCAGAACCTGCTGAAACCCACCTCTGACCTGAAGACAATTAAGCTGCATCCTGTAAGAACCTACCTGGAATCACATCTTGTCCTTTATGACAAACTTCATGAAGAATGTCACTTCTGGTTATTATGCGAGTAAAATAAACAGAGGTTTTCTTCCTTTATTTGCCTGGTGCTCTATCAGAGCTTCCAACCACTTCAGACAAAGGCTATGTCAGTGTTGGAGAACCTTTTGGGCACTGAGTGCCCAAGCTGGAATGTGTGTGCATGCACGTGCAAGTGCTGGCCAACTTTTCTTTGGGTTTCCAGCATGTGCATGCATGCCAGCCAGCTGGTCTTTGTGCACACAGGAGCACTGGAAACCCAAAGACCAGCTGGCTGGCACTCACATGCCTTGTTTTTGACTGGTTTTGGCTGTTTTTCGGGCCATTTTCAGGCCATTTTTAAGGCTGATTTTGGCCGTTTTCCGGTGCTCTGGGGCCCACGAAGACCATGTACACTGGAAACCAGAAGAACAGCTGGTGCTGGTGCGCGTGCCCACAAAGAGGGCTCTGCATGCCATCTCTGGCACGTGGGCCAAAGGTTCACCATCATGGGCCTATGTTGATTAGAATTAGAGGCACTGAAATCCAACACAGTTGGAAAGTATAAGATCACAGCAAGCTTTGTGTCATGTGAATTTTGTGAACCTTCAATGGAAGACAGAGTTTTCCATATTGTGTACCATGGAAGGCTTAAGATATCCTCCTTAAGATAGGAGATCCGTTAACTATGGTAGAAGGGGCTTAGCTTTCAAGAATTGGTTGAGCTTGTTCTTTAATAGCGGCCTGATTCGTGAATAGCTTACTTCTTCCCCTCAAAATTATGCAAGTCTATAGATTATGTCTTCCCATCAGATCTCTGGCAGCAACGGAAAAAACATTATTATTGAATGTACCCTTCCTTCTGGTATTTATATGACTGCTTTATCTCTTAAGGAAAGATATATAAATGATGTGATCTAACCCAGATTTGGGTTGAAAAACAAGTTTTCATCTAAGAAATGTACTAGATTTGGTCATCCATTATTCATGGCTTGAGAAGTTTCCTAAAGATATCCTAAGGCTATTCCCCCCCCCCCCTTCTGATGCTTCTATATTAGTCTTAACCTAGAATCTGCTGCAAATGTTCACCATGCACTACTGTATATTCAGTATGATGTTGACATCTAGGCCTGTTCCACATTCTTGCCTATATTTTTAGACCAGAGGTTAGGCAACCTCTATGGGATGGAGAACAACACTCAGCCAAACTGTGGCCTTTAGGTGCTGCAGGTGATGATGGACACATAACCTCTTTGAGAATACAAACACTGAAGCTGTCCTGGCAGTTTAGTTGGTTTAAATAAAGTTGGTTTAGCTCATGCATTTCTCCAACCTAATTAAGGCTGAGGTGCTGTCAGACTAGTAGACAGGTCTGAGAAGGGACCATCACTGTTCTCTCTTCTTTTTACCAGGGGTGGGATTCAGCTGGTTCGGACCGGTTAGGGAAAACCGGATGTTAATTTTAATCTGGTTCGCCGAACTGGTAGTTGCAAGGACTGGCTGACCGCACCCACCCTGCCCTGCCCCTCCCAGGAGTCTCCAGTGGCCCATTTTGGATGCCAGGTAATTTCAGAGCCCGCATGGAGGCTCTGGGAGAGTGAAAAACTGGAAGTACTGGAAGTCTGGAAACAGGCATGTTTCCAGCCTCTGGAAGGCCTCCAGAGCCTGGGGGAGGCAGTTTTCATCCTCCTGGAGACTCAAGAAAAGCCTCTAGAGCCTGGGGAGGGTGAAAAACTGACACTGGAAGTACCAGAAGTCCAGTTTTTGGTCTCTGGAGGGCCTCCGGAGCCCAAGGCAGGCCGTTTTTGCCCTCCTGGAGGCTCGAGGAAAGGCTCCAAAGCCTGGGGAGGGTGAAAATGCCCCCCCCCCACCAATGAATGCAGGAAGCCAACTAGACCATGCCCCCATGGCCACACCCACCCAGCAACCGGCAGAGAACCGGTTGCTAAAATTTTTCAATCCCATCCCTGCTTTTTACCATTGTTGCTGTTATGAGATCACCCTGATCTCTCCAGAGCATATTTCTCCACCAAACTGACGTGCAGACTCCTCACTGATTGAAAAGAAGCAAACAATTCAAGTTGAAAAGTAGTTATTAAAAAATGGTCAACAGCGGTTGGATGGATCCGTTAAGCCATCTGCTTAAAGTCCTAAGAGGCAAACAGAGAGAAGGCACTGCAGCTTTGTCATTGAAGCTCATCTTATCATCTTTTTCACCTTCTCTTCTTACCTTCTACCTTCTCCTATTGGTATTTTATGATTTATCACTTGTTGTTTGTTTCTTTTGATTTATGGTCTATGACTGATTACTTTGTCTTTGTATGTACATGGAGAGCATATGAATCAAAAACAAATTTCTTGTGTGTCCAATTACACTTGGACAATAAAGAATTCTATTCTATTCTATTCTATTCTATTCTATTCTATTCTATTCTATTCTATTCTATTCTATTCTATTCTATTCTATTCTATTCTATTCTATTCTATTCTATTCTATTCCATTCCATTCCATTCCATTCCATTCCATTCCATTCCACCCCACCCCACCCCACCCTATCCCTATCCCTCTCCCTACCCCACTCCCTACCCCTACCCCTACCCCTACCCCTATCCCCATCCCCATCCCCATCCCCATCCCCATCCCCATCCCCATCCTATCCCTATCCCTATCCCTATCCCTATCCCTATCCCTATCCCTATCCCTATCCCTCTCCCTATCCCTATCCCTATCCCTATTCCTATTCCTATTCTACTCTACCCAAAGGGACACAGTGGCTCAGTGGCTAAGAAAGGTCGGCAGTTCAGCGGTTCGAATCCCTAGTACCACATAACAGGGTGAGCTCCCGTTACTTGTCCCAGCTTCTGTCAACCTAGCAGTTCAAAAGGACGTAAAAAATGCAAGTAGAAAAATAGGGACCATCTTTGGTGGGAAGGTAACAGTGTTCCGTGCACCTTTGGCATTTAGTCATGCCAGCCACATGACCATGGAGACATCTTCGGACAGCGCTGGCTCTTCGGCTTTGAAACAGAGATGAGCACTGCCCCCTAGAGTACGGAACAACTACTACATATGTGCAAGGGGAACCTTTACCTTTACCCTACCCTACCCTACCCTACCCTACCCTACCTACCCTACCCTACCCTATCCTATCCTATTCTATCCTTTTGTAAGGATGACAAGTGGATTTTTAAGCTTATCTGATTACCTGATAAACAGTAAAGAAGAAAAATAAGCTAATATGGAAAGGAAAGGCCAGGAAATTATTGTTCAGGAAATTATTGAAGATCTGGTTGTTCTCCTTGGGTAAAGAGTGACTGTGACTTTCTTTTGTTTGGCTTCATTTTGTTCCCTTTAGTTTTGATTTTATTTAATTTGCTGTTGTATTTTACTCTTCTGCCTTATTATATTCTTGGGTTCTTGATGCTCTCTGAGCTTGATTGTTTTCTTGCAGATGTTTCATTACCCAGCTAGGTAACATCATCAGAGTACCGATGTTGGATAATGAAATGTCTGCAAGAAAACAATCAAGCTCAGAGAGCATCAAGGACTCCACAGTTCAATCCTGAGCCACAAGTATAGCTTTATTCTTTTATATTCTGCCTTTGCAGTTGTAGACCACCCAGTTGTCATTTGGGGGTCAGACAGCCTTTAAATTAAACAAATACACCTCTTTATGCAACTATCACTCAAGTCAGCTTGTTAAGCTGAGGCAAAATAGGAAATGACAACTAGGCTTGCCTGAAGTGTCCTATCATTCTGGTATCTGAGGCAGAAAAATCTCACAAGGGTAAGACCAAAGCAAATTAATATCTCATTAATGCTTGTTGCCTTTTTATGACACTCAAAGTTGATGGTCAGAGGTATTTGTCTTGCTTCATCTAATGTGGCAGTAATAAAATTTCTGGTCCACCACATGTCACTGAACTACAATTCCCAGAAGCCATTGTCAACGATAAGGTCATCAGAGTATTTTAGCTGAATACTATTAACAGGGAAGACACTTCTAGTAAATGAGTGGAGTATTTTCTACCTGTTGATGAGTAATAGTAGTGGCTCTGATCAGTGGTGGGTTTCAAATTTTTTTACTGCCGGTTCTGTGGGTGTGGCTTGGTGGGCATGGCATGGCTTGGTGGGCGTAGCTTGGTGGGTGTGGTTTGGTGGGCATGACAGGGGAAGGATGCTGTAAAATCTCCATTCCCATCCCACTTCAGGGGAAGGATACTGTAAAATCTCCATTCCCTCCCCAATCCAGGGGGAAGGTTACTGCAAAATCCCTATTTCCTCCTGATCAGCTGGGATTTGGGAGGCAGAGAATAGATGGGGGTGGGGCCAGTCAGATTTTAACTACCGGTTCTCTGAACTACTCAAAATTTTGGCTACCAATTCTCCAGAATTGGTTAGAACCTGCTGAAATCCACCTCTGGCTCTGATCTATAATAGCAAGTCTAGTCCAATGCAGGAGAAAAGATTTAAGCTTTTTTTTATTTCCTCAAGTTGAAACGGTTTGGTTTGGTTTGGTTTGGTTTGGTTTGGTTTGGTTTGGTTTGG
>WNWU01000063.1:1657820-1685631 GCA_012654045.1 Ptyas mucosa | reverse complement strand
AGTTGTCCTCTTTGCTTGAGCTGCTCTTGCCTTCTGGCAGCTCTTCTCATGAGTGCATTAGGAACAGGCTCCTCCAGTACCTCTGCTTCACTCCTATCAGACTCTGGAGGCTCTGGAGTCCGTACCTCACTCCCCGACGGCCCTGGCCCTATCTCTGCCTCTGATGCACAGCTCTCATCCAGGCCTTCCCCAGCCTCCAGGACTGGCCCCTGTTTTTCCTCAGCCTCATCTCTGTCCAACTCCGCTGCCAGCTCTGCAGGCTGCTGGCGGACCACAACAGCCTAGGAGGCCTCCCTGCACTTACCTGGTGAAGGGCACGTGAGGACTCCTGGAAAGGACAGGCCAGGAAGGGGCTGGAAGGGGCTATTTTTTAAAAAAATTGATTTATATGCCGCCCTTCTCCGGAGACTCAGGGTGGCTTACAATGCGCTAAGCAATAGCCTTCATACTTTTGTATATTTATACAAAGTCAGCTTATTGCCCCCACAAATTGGGTCCTCAATTTACCCACCTTAGAAAGGATGGAAGGCTGAGTCAACCAGCAATTTAACTACTGGTTTGCCCAAACTGTCCCGAATTGGCTGAATCCCACCACGGGATGGAAGTGAATGTTTGAATAAGCAAAATAAATGTGGCCTTTGAAGAGAGAGTAAAAATGTTCTCTCTGATTTATTCTCTCACTCTCAAGAGAGTGAATACTGGGAAATCATCCCACTGATTATAAAAAAGTCAAGCTTAAATTTGGCAAAAAAAATATTAGTTAGTCAAGTTGATATCCTATCTCAGGTAGATAGTATATCAGAATTGCTAAGAGACCGACCTCTGCATCTATTTATCCCTAGTTCAGGTCTTAAATTTGTGAGGAACTTATTAATAATTGAAGTTTAGTAAGACTAGTATGGACAGACATAATAAAATCCACACTCTTTGTCAGGACTCGCCAACGGCTACAATCAAAACAGTTGAAAGATAAATCCCGCAGAAAGTTGAAACGGGGCAAAAGGTTAAGGTAGTCTTGAGTTTTCCAGGGCTACGTAACAATAATTCAAACTTCTTTAGATGCAAATATAAAATTAAATGGAACTTGCAAGCTTTCCTTCAAGTTAAACCTCTGAAGAAGCATGAGTAGAAAAGACATGAATAACGTTTTGAGCATTCTTAAAGGACTACGTGAAGTTTGTTCTGAGCCATCTCTGCTGGTTCATAGTTTTCTGGGCACCTTCTCAAAAGTTGACTTCAGTTTTCCAGGAATATTTCTCCCCCATTTCATAATGCACCAATTAGACCAGTAGAACACCTTAGCATGGAGAGGTAGTTACACCATTCAATTTCAATCGTTTAAATAAGAAAGGGCTGGCATAATGTACGAGGCCTTTTCAAATCAGTTCAAAGTAGCACAATGGATTTGAAACCTTTCAGATGCTTTTTCAATCTGTTAAATGGCATTACACAGCATTAGCTTTTATTCTGTATTCCAGAGAAAACCTTTCACTCAAGCCCAGAGAAAGTTAATATTTGCCACCTGTGAATGAACTATTTTATAAGGGGTGAAAAGGGGGAACTTCCCCAACCCCTATTCTCTTTATTTATTTATGTTGGCACATCGTTCATAATTAGGTCTTTAGAGTAGACGTAAGATGTCTACTCTAAAAATCATTTCCATTGACTTCAAAATGACTTAGTCCCAAATAAGTGAGTAGAGAATTTTGACCTTTAATTATTTTCTAGATTTCACTAACAAGTACTCGAGAACATGATGAACATAACTGGGAGAAAAAAGAGTGACAATTGACATTGATAAAAAGAGATTGCAGTAGAATTAGTCAATTTGGTGACTCATTCATGGCTTGGTCAGCTCATGAAGAGCCATGGTGGCACAGTGGCTAGAATGCAGTACTGCAGGCTACTTCTGCTGACTAATGACTGCCAACAGTTCAGCAGTTCAATTCTCACCGGCTCAAGGTTGACTCAACCTTCCACCCTTCCGAGGTCAGTAAAATGAGGACCCATATTGTTGGGGCAAGAGGCTGACTCCATAAACCGCTTAGAGAGGGCTGTAAAGCACTGTGAAGCGATATATAAGTCTAAGTGCTATTGCTATGATTAGATTACTGTACCAGTTTCTACCTGGAGCAGCCTTTAAAAAAAACATCCAAAAGCTACAGTTACAGATGTGACCTCAGACACAGATATTGGTTGCTACTTGACTTCTGAGTACAGTTCAAGTTATCTGGCCCCTTCAATTAAAGAAGGCCTTATTCAAGAACATGCCCAATCTGTTGCAGTTCTTGTTCTCTAGAAATAGCAATAGCACTTAGACTTATATATCATTTTACAGTGCTTTACAGCCCTCTCTAAGCAGTTTACAGTGTCAGAATATTTCCCCCAACAATTTGAGTCCTCATTTTACCCACCTTGGAAGGATGGAAAGCTCAGTCAACCTTGAGCCTGGTGAGATTTGAACTGCCAAATTGCAGGGAGCCAGCAGTCAGCAGAGATAGCTTGCAGTACTGCACTCTAACCACTGCACCACTGCGGCTCATGTGTTATTCAGGAAACTATTAAAACTCAGTTGTTTTCCCAGGACTCAGGGACAAAGTGATTCTAGAGCCACTTTTGAGCTTGATTTGATCCGTTTTGTTTTTGTTTTGGTATTTTGTTTTTTCCGGTTCGTTGTATTCTGTCATATGTTGGTTTTTTGGGTGTTAAGCCAACTTTTAATACTAAAGGAGTCACTAACAATGTATATTAAGCTTTGTTCTCCAGCAGTACATGTCTGGATGCCATGGTAAGAAAAGGCATTTACCATCTGCTAGGTTAGCCAAAATGTTCAAAAATATGTCTAGTAAATGTTGGAAATGTAACCAAAAATCTGGCACATATTATCATCTGTGGTGGACTTGTGCTAAAACAAACAAACAAAAAAATGGGCAAAAATACATAAATGGCTAGGAAATATGTCAGGAAAACATGTAGATCTTAAACCTGATTTTTTTTTAATTGGGCATAATACCAGAAAAAATTGATAAACAAAGTGTATATTTAATATTGCATGTATTAACAGCAGTGAGGATTGTATTTGCACAGCATTGGAAAAATGAAGAAATACTACTAGATGAAGAGATAATTAAGAAGATATTGGACTGTGCAGAAAGGACAGACTTACTCTGAAGATTAAACAGAAAGAAGATACAGAATACTAACAAACATGGAATTTATTTTATCAATGGCTGGAAAAAAGGGATAAAAATTAGGAATATAATTTGTATTGTTAAGCAAACAAAACAACCCAGACAACATGATGTTTATTAAGCACTATTTTTTTTTTATTTCAAATTTTTATACCGCCTTTCTCCCTGGGGACTCAGGGCGGTGCACAGCCAAGTAAAAAACACACAATACAAATACTAAGAACAATTAAAAAGAATATCTCAATTGGCCCAAGATTTAAAAAAGAAAAACCCAATTTAAAATCATTTAAAAGGATTCGCTTAGGCCAGCCCAGCTTGTTGGAAAAGGAAAGTTTTAAGGGCACGGCGGAAGGCAGGAGGTCTTGGATTCTCCTTATCTCTGGGGGCAGCTGATTCCAGAGGGTACGAGCCCTCACAGAGAAGGCCCTCCCCCTGGGGGTCACCAGCCTGCATTGCTTGGTTGATGGCAACCCGAGGAGGCCCTCTCTGTGGGAGCGCACGGGTCGATGGGAGGTCGTCGGTGGCAGAAGGCGGTCTCGAAGATAACTAGGTCCTATGCCATGGAGCGCTTTAAAGGTGGTGACCAACACCTTGAAGCGCACCCGGAAGACCACTGGGAGCCAGTGCAGCTTGCGCAGGAGCGGTGTTATGCGGGAGCACCATGCAGCTCCCGTAATTACCCGCGCGGCTGCATTCTGGACCAGTTGGAGCCTCCGGGTGCTCCTCAAGGGGAGCCCCATGTAGAGAGCATTGCAGTAGTCCAGGCGAGAGGTGACGAGGGCATGAGTGACTGTGCACATGGAATCCCGATCAAAAAAGGGTGCAACTGGCAAATCAGGTGAACCTGACAAAAGGTCCCCCTGGCTACAGCCGTCAGATGTTCCTCCAAGGACAGCTGCATATCCAGGAGGACTCCCAGATTGCGCGCCCTCTCCACGGGGGCCAAAGACTCACCCCCGATAGTCAGCGATAGAGTCAGCTGACTATATCGGGATGCCGGGAACCACAGTCTTGGAAGGGTTGAGCTTGTGCTTGTTCCTCCCCATCCAGATCTGTACAGCCTCCAGGCACTGGAACATCACTTCAAGGGCATCGCTGGGGTGGTCTATTAAATGTAATAGTAGAAAATTAATAAAACTTTATATTAAAAAAAGAAAAAAGAGAAGGCAGAAGGCCACACCACATCTGTTGATATAGTGTACCTTGTAACAAAAGTTACACTTGGACTCTTGAGTTGTCTTCTCTACAACCATATTGAGACTTCTGAGCATCCCAGAACACAATTTAAGTAAATTGATTAAAACAAGCTTATTGTGAGGTATAAACTTTGCACGTTCAGCGATTATCTTAAAGTTTCAGTTAAATATGGATTTCCTACCTTCCGTTTATTGATTTTTAATTTCCTATGGCTACTCACTCCAAAAAACCAGAGTTTTATAGATAACCAAATATTAATAAAGATAAGAGGATGCTCAGAGTAGTCATCCATCTATGAATCTACCCAATTCCCTGCTTTCTGGCTAACCCAGTTTATGAATTAAGTACGGCATCAGATCTGCAAGGACATTTTCATAATAAAGGGTTACTTACATTTCAATTTGTCTGAGCTTCATCTTCCCATATCTAAAATTCATGCTTCTCTACTCTTACTTATGTATCATCATTATATATTCATTAATTTTTGTGCAAAAAGCTCAAGGTATTACAGAGGCAAGATAAAATTAATATATGCAGTATATTAACGCATAGAACATGGTATTTGCTGATAGATACTGAGGGAGTTTTAATCTAATTTCTGGAAAGGTCCGATATGGAAAGTGGCATTTCTAAAAATTACGATCTCCAGAAAAAAAAGTCATTCATAGTTTCAAGGACAACCTCATGCATCCTGGACCAAAAGTATCTCAAGTAGTAATAACCACTGCATTCACCAGAGGCTTATATAGATAGGGTAAAATTACTATCCTGTGAATGGGGAACCCTCTGGATTTTTATATGTTAGCAACAAAGCTATACAGAGAATTTCAAGACCAAATGACTTTGTTCCAAGTGCAACGATAATGTAGCAGACTCATCAAGGGTATGATGGTAACCGAAGGGAAAACTGTAGAACTGGGACATATGCAGAATTGTGCACAAGCCTATAACAAACGGGGAGAAAATGTTAACAATCTTAAAAAGGGCATATGTAACAGACCCGGCATATAAAAATGTGATGAATTTCCCGCTCTGTCTTCAATTTTCCCATATAGATGGGGGATGCAGTTAAATTCTTACTGAAGGATACTACAGCTGCCCCAAGACAGGGCATAAGACAATGCCATATGCAATCATCTCTTCCAATTCTCCGGTAATATTACACTACTAACCAGAGCATACAAAACATTTGCTAGACCAATTCTCGAATACAGCTCATCTGTCTGGAACCCGCACTGCATATCGGACATTAATACAATTGTACGTGTCCAGAAATATTTCACAAGAAGAGTCCTCTACTCCTCCACTCGCAACAAAATACCTTATGCCACCAGACTTGAAATTTTGGGCTTGGACAATCTTAAACTATGCCGCCTTTGGTATGACCTAAGCATAGCTCATAAAATCATCTACTACAATGTCCTACCTGTCAATGATTACTTCAGCTTCAACCACAACAATACACGAGCACACAACAGATACAAATTTAAAGTGAACCGCTCCAAACTCGATTGTAGAAAATATGACTACAGCAACAGAGTGGTCAATGCCTGGAATGCACTACCTGACTCTGTGGTTTCATTCCAAAACCCCCAAAATTTTAACCTTAGACTGGCTACTGTTGACCTCACCCCATTCCTAAGAGGTCTGTAAGGGGCGTGCATAAGCGCACCAGCGTGCCTACCATCCCTGTCCTAATGTTCCCTTTAATTGTATTCATTTTATGTATTCAATTCATGCTTATATATATATATTATCTAATACGTACTTGACAAATAAAAATAAATAAAAAAATCCAATGCACATTTTCGTTTTATGTAGAGATTCTCAGTCATCCAGGTCATGTCCCAAAGGTGCTTTTTTCAAAAGGCAAATGGACTTTGTTTTTCCTTAAAGACGTTTCGTTTTTCACCCAAGAAGCTTCTTCAGTTCTTTTTATTTTTTAAAGTGTTTTATTTTTTAAACAAGCAAACATTTAATACATCAGTCATTCCTTCCATGTGACATCTCGGTGTTGTCTCCAATCGTTCTTGTTTTTGTTATTTCTTCTGTCTTCGTTCTCATCGAATCATTTACAACAATTCATCACTAACAAAATATTCTGATTATAGCATTTTTATACATAACTATTAATTTACTTATTTGTATCTCTTTTCTAACCAATAGTAGAATTGATTCCATGTCTTAAAGTATTCTGAATCTTCTCTTTCTTTAATCATCAAAGTCAATCTATTCATTTCTGCACAATCTAATTTTTTTTCAATGACTTCTCCTTCCCAAGGTATTTTCTCTGCTTTTGAAGCTTCTTCAGTTCTGAAGAACAAATGCTAGAAATGCTGCAACAAACTTCTTGGATCAGAAGCGAAACAACTTCAAGGAAACACAAAGTCCAGTTGCCTTTTGAAAAGGCAACTTTTGGGACACATTTGGTTAGCAGTTGTGAAGCCAGAACCAACCTCAACTTCCATGACTGATTCCATGGGATCGGAAGCATACAGACAAGATTGACAGAATGCCACCAAAAATCTGGGATTGAGAAACTGCCAAGGGTCAACATCTGCATACCCAACAGAAAGGCACATCAACACATGGATATTGTATTTTCTTTTTTTCTGGATATAACTCTGCAACTAAACCAAGCTCTTTCCAATATCACAAAAAATTAAGCATGGAGTCATGATGCTGGATTTTGGGTGGCTGGGTGGCTGGGTGGTTGGATGGTTAATGAGGATACCAACACATCTCTCTCCATTAATTAACAGATTAACAGATTTGGAAGGGACCTTGTAGGTCATCTAGTCCACCATCACCCCCACCCAAGCAGAAGACCCTACACCATTTCTGACAGATGGCAGTCCAGTCTCTTCTTGAAAGCTTCGAGTGATGAAACTCCCACAACTTCTGAAGGCAACTTCTGTTCCATGGGTTGATTGTTCTCACCGTCAGAAAATATCTCCTTATTTCCAAATTGAATCTCTCTTTGTTCATCCATTATTCCTTGCCTGGCCTTCAGGTGCTTTGGAAAATAGCTTGACCCCTTCCTCTCTGTGGCAGCCCCTCAAATATTGGAATGCTGCTATCATGTCTCCCCTGGTCCTTCTCTTCACTAGACTAGCCATGCCCAGTTCCTGCAACCGTTCTTCATATGTTTTAGTCTCCAGTCCCCTAATCATCTTGGTTGCTCTTCTCTGCACTCTTTCTAAAGTCTCAACATCTTTTTTATAGTGTGGTGACCAAAACTGGATGCAGTATTCTACATGTGGTCTTACTAAGGCTTTATAGAGTGGTATTAGTACCTCACTTGATCTTGATTGTATCCCTCTGTTAATGCAATTTAGGATTGCATTGGCTTTTTTGGCTGCCACAGCACATTATTGACTCACATTTAATTGGCTGCCCACTAAGACTCCAAGATCCCTCATTGAATTTCATTTTGTTAGGTAGGGCCCCATGTGTTATTATTATTGTTTATATTTATATACCGCCCTTCTCCCGAAGGACTCGGGGCGGTGAACAGCCAACAGATAAAACACAAGAAATACAAAATTTAAAAACAATATTAAAATCCGATTAAATTAATTTGGCACACAATTAAAAGCACCCCTGTATCAAAACCCATAATTAAACAATTTAAATATTGAAACAATTTAAAAGAGTTTTAAAAAGTTAGGCCAGCCCGGCTTGTTGGAATAAAAATATCTTTAGGGAACGACGAAAGGTGCGTAGGTCCAGGATGTGCCATAACGCCGGGGGCAACTCATTCCAAAGGGTAGGCGCTCCCACAGAGAAGGCTCTCCCCCTGGGGGCCGCCAGTCGGCATTGTTTGGCCGATGGCACCCTGAGGAGCCCCTCTCCGTGGTAGCGTACTGGTCGGTGGGAGGCTATCGGTGGCAGAAGGCGGTCTCATGTGTTCAAGTCTGTCAAGATCCATCTGCATCTTGAGCTTCTCATCTAGGGTGTTGGCTATTCCTGCCAGCTTAGTATCATCCACAAATATGGTAAGTTCCCCTTCGATTCCCTCATCTAAATCATTTGCAGAGCTATTGAAGAGTACTGCTCCTAAGATGTAACCTTGTGGTATCCCACTGCTTACTTCCCGCCATTAGAAGGACAATTGCCACAACAAAGAAAATGGGACCTATTAGATGAAGGCAGAAAAGCACAGTATGAACTGTTGTACCTCCTTGAAGTGACAATAGAATCTTTGGAAACATTGCTGAAGGGATAGAAAAAAAGGACATTTGCAGGACCAGCAATGGAATTGTCATGGTGAATATAATGACTATATTACGTCAGAGCAATATGAAAACCTTATTCCAAGGTAATGATGAGCATTTCCTTAGTAAAATATATAATGTAAGGTACTCATCAGTTTCATTACCGAAGCAGAACGGAGGTTGGGAATGAGGAGGCCAATTTATGCTGCCGTTTCTTTCTAACGGCTCACGGACTAGAGGAAAAAGACTTTATAATGTGGATGACCAACAGCCCTCTCCATTCTTGACACACACACACACAAAAAAAAGTGGGGAATAAGAGTAATTTGAAACAAGATGGGAAATGACAGGAGTAACAAAGCAGACACCATGACTGGGAAGAAGAGCTAAGCTAAAAATTGCTCCAAAGCCTCTGATTTAAGATTGCAATTTACAACAGCTTGGGGGGGGAGAAAAATCTAGGGAATGTAAGCAAGAATAATTTGCTGGAGTGATGCCCATCTTTAAGGTATATAGATGGTGTTTTTCTTCAAGAATCTGTGATTGAATGTTCCGTGGATTTTAATGTGTTTGCTGCTTCTAATCTTTATCTCCCTGATTATTATTGTCTCTGTACAAAACTCAGTCTGTTAATTCGATGCAAATGGTCACCTCCTTCTATCGAAATGGCTTATACATTATTAGCCAAACAATAGCACTTTACGATCTTTAATAACTTTTCCTGTGTTGTTCTGTGGGAGATTCCAACCAGAATTCAGCAACACTGTATTTCTAATTTTCCCCACCATCAACTCCTGTGTTTTTGTGTGCGTGTGTGATTACCAAAAGTTAAAAAGGAAGTTTTTTTTAAATTTCTCCTTACTTATTCTTTTTTATATAAGGCTGGCCTTTTGATTCAATTGCCAAAAGAAAAGAAAGAAGATAGTTCCCCTAAAGTAAAGGAGTCCCTGCAGATTTTACTCTGCTAGTTTGTTGTTGACTCTAAGGGGTGTAGCTCATCCAAAGACATTTCTGCAGTCATGTGGCCAGCTTGACATCATGGAGCACTTACCTCCCCACCAAACTGGTACCTATTTATTTACTCACATTTGCATGCTTTTGAACTGCTCGGTTGGCAGGAGCCGGGGTGAGAATGGGAACTTACCCTGTCATGCGCAGCTTGGGTTTCGAACCTGGACTGCCACTTTTCCAGCTAACAAACCAGGGGTGAAATGCTACCGGTTCAGACCGGTTCCGCCAAACCGGTGGCAATGGTGGCAGGTGGTTTGAAGAACTGGTAGTGATGGCAACCCGAAGAAAATGATGAGTGGTGTGACTCCGACCCCCGAGCCTGTCCTAACAGAGGGAGAGGACTCAGAAAGTGAAGGAGAGGATTTGGCAAGACCTCCCTCTCCAGGACCCTCTTCTCTGGCAATGCCTCAGGTGTCCTCTGAAGGCCAAGAGATATGCCAGGAGCAAGGCACTTCAGAGCAGCCGCAGATAGAGAGCGAGGGGGATGAGTTTTGGCTGGATCCCAGACAGCGTTGGAAGAATAAGCGCACGCAGCAGAGAAAGAGGCATGAGAGGGCCAGAGATTGAACTGAGTCACTGGACCACACCCCACAAGGGATAAAAGGGGGTGTGTTGGCTATTCAGGCCTTGTGATGGACAAATTGAAAAGCTCGGAAGTCATATCATGTTTCTAGAACCCTGTTAGAATCTCTTTTTGGATTTCTTCGGACTGGACTTTGACAATTCTTTGCTTTGTGGAATTAATTTGGTATATTGGACTGAGGAGAAGAAAACCTCCCTTAGTGAGTAAAATCTCTTGGCAGGCAGTTCAGGGTTGGTTGCCAAGACTGTTATCTTAAAAGAATTCCTGACTGTTTGATTCATTAACGCCTGGCTGTCTGTTTGTGTGTGTTTGTGCGACGGGGACAGAACAATGGTGTTGTATTGTGTCTTTTGGAAAAAAATGTATGATTCTTCTCTGCAACCTTCAGGAGTCCAGCTAATTAGTTCAGCATTTAAACCCTGTTATTTAATAGTTCTGGGGGATTCAGCAGTTCTACTCTTAGGCAGTTTCCCCTCTACTAACTTATAACGTACTCATTGTATCATGCAGCCAGCCCTCACTGAAATGAAATACAATCTGCCCTTCTTTTCTGGCACAACTGGGGTTGGATGAATCCAGAAGACGCTGTAGGTTGCTAGTGAGGAAAGGCTTTGGTCTCTCTCCAGTGTGCAATTCATCTTAAACTTAAAGGCAATACTCACCACAACCATTTGCAAAGCCAAATATCACTGCTTAGCTCAGAATACACAATAGAAAGTATGGGAGCTGTAACTTTCAGTCTGCCTGATCAATAAATGAATCTGCAAAGAACATACAGCAGACCACTGAGCAATGCATGCTCCATTGCCTTCTACAAATCAGAGTGAATATATCAAGTCACACTGGGAATGTTGCATCCAGTTTTGGTCACCACAATATAAATTCTAGAGTTGAGACTCTAGAAAGAATGCAGAGAAGAGCAACAAAGATGATTAGGGGGCTGGAGGCTAAAACATATGAAGAACGGTTGCAGGAACTGGGCATGGCTACTGTAGTGGAAAGAAGGACTAAGGGTGACATGATGTGACTAAGAGTGTTCCAACATTTAAAGGGCTGCCACAAAGAAGAGGTCAACCTATTATCCAAAGCACCTGAAGGTAGAACAAGAAACAATGGATGGAAACTAATCAAGGAGAAGTTTCCTGACAATTAGAACAATTAATCAGTGGAACAACTTGCCTCCAGTAGTCATGAATGCTCCAACATTGGAGGTATTTAAGAAGAGATTGGACAATCATTTGTCTGAAATGGTATAGGCTTTCCTGCCTGAGCAGTGGGTTAAACTAGAAGACTTTCAAGGTCGCTTCCAACTCTGTTATTTGTTGTTGTTGTTGTTATTCAGAGAACTGAAAGCTTTTTCAGAATGTGTACCTAGTGAAGTGCTCAGCAAGCTGTTCCATTGGTTGATTATTCTTACTGTCAGAAAATGTATCCTTATTTCTAGGTTGGATCTCTGCTTGATCAGTTTCCATCCATTATTCCTTGTCTGGCATTCAGGTGCTTTGGGAAATAGCTTGACCCTTTCCTCTCTGGGGCAGCCCCTCAAATATTGGAAGATTGCTATCATGTCTCCCCTGGTCCTTCTCTTCACTAGACTAGCCAGGCCCAGTTCCTGCAACCATTCATTGTACGTTTTGGCCTCCAGTCCAATGGTGAAATTCAATTTTTTTTTACTTCTGGTTCTGGGGTGTGGCTTGGTGGGCGTGGCAGGGGAAGGATACTGCAAAATATCCATTTCCACCCCACTCCATTGGAAGGATACTGCAAAATCCCCATTCCCTTCCCACTCCTTGGGGAAGGATATTGCAAAATCTCTATTCCCACCCCACTCTGGGGCCAGCCAGAGGTGGTATTTGCCGGTTCTCTGAACTGCTCAAAATTTCTGCTACCAGTTCTCCAGAACCTGTCAGAACCTGCTGGATTTCACCCCTGCTCCAGTCCCCTAATCATCTTGATTGCTCTCCTCTGCACTCTTTCTAGAGTCTCAACATCTTTTTTATAGTGTGGTGACCAAAACTGGATGCAGTACGCTAGGTGTGGTCTTACTAAGGCTTCATAGAATGGTATTAGTGCATCACATGCTTTTGATTAAATCCCTCTGTTAATGCAACTTAGAATTGCATTGGCTTTTTTGGCTGCCACAGCACATTATTGGCTCATATTTAATTGATTATCCACTAAGACTCCAAGCTCCCTCTCATAGTTACTGCTATTAAGCCTGGTTTCACAGTCTACATGTGTACTTTTGTTTTTTCTTGCCTAAGTGTAAGACTTTACTTTTCTCTACGTTGAATTTCTGGGATTCCCAATTGTTTCTTATGGATGTGCTAAATACACCCAACCCTGCTTGGGTTTTTGATGTTAATCAAACTCTGCCTGGAGCAGCAACCCAATCAATGAGTGGTAGAGAGGTTCCAGCCAAGGAGAAAATGAAGTCCTACCAGAATCTCAGCAGCAGCAGAAGAGGAAGGAGAAAGTGGTGGCTATTTGGCGTTGGTTGCTTTCTTCTTTTTCTTTATGGTCTTTTGAAAAGAAAACTCATTTCTCCCCCATTGATTTCCGTGTAAGAGAATTAATCTCTAAGGCTCCAAGGCCTTTAAGCTGCCTCTTGATACTCACCAATCTCTTCTACCTTGAGCCTCCCTGCTTTGCATGTCAAACTGCAACCTGAATCAACCTAATTAACAGCAGCTCTGCTACATGCTAGCAAAGCCTAATAGTGCCACACTATTAGGAGGAGGGGGTGGACTAATCTGTACAATAAAAATCTAATGGAAAACATCCTACTTGGCTCAAGCACAATTACACCAATTTAATCTTGTAACGAAGCAAGAGATTGGAGTTGGGGCGGGGGAGGAACCATTTCAGAAGGTAGACTACCTACAGGAATGGCCTGTTCCCGTCAGGTAGGCAAATATTGATTCAATGCACAGTTATCGATGTTCCTGAGAATATCTGATCATCTTTGGAAGCTTTCTTCCCTAGCCAACTAAACCAAGCAACATCAGCTGAGAAATCTTTCATTGTTTGTTAGGTGTTCCATACCCACTACATGTTAGTGATGTTCCGTCCCCACTACATGTTACTGACCAGTTCTGGAGAACTGGTAGCAGAAATTTTAAGTAGTTCGGAGAACCGGTAGTAAAAATTCTGACTGGCCCCACCCCCATCTATTCTTTGCCTCCCAAGTCCCAGCTGATCAAAAGGAAATGGGGATTTTGCTTCTCTTGCCACACCCACCAAGCCACACCCACATAACCAGTAGTAAAAAAAATTAAACCCACCACTGAGCTAAACCCATCTATCCTCCAATAAAACAGACCATGTGTGTAGATCTGAATGCTTCATTGAAAGAACAGGATATGGTGAAACTGGGAAAAATAGGGATACATACAATGAGAACCAAATACAAGACAGATAGTATTAAGTTACTGCTGAACATAACAATTAATAAATACAAGCAATCTAAATCTCACCAGCGATGCTCTGTGTTTGGGATGTGGGTTTATCCTTGGATGACCATGTGCCACGGATTAAGATGCATTCTTCTTTGTGCTTCTGCCTTCTCCAAATGCTAAAGAAAATGGAGTCTAGCTTCCCAGCATGCACTTGGTTTGAGAGTGCGAGCTGATGGATAATGGGGTGGAGCCAGCTTCAAACTATATACTTGGTATTTATCCCTCCGGCCACTAGATGGGGCTAGAGAGCAACAACAGTATATAAAAGTTATATGCTGGGGCATGACATTAGGAGTCCTGTTTATGAAATACTCTTCCCAGGGATAGATTATTTTTATTACGACTGCAGACCAACTGTACAAATAAAAGCATTAAAATAATAATAGATCCAAGATAATATATTACAACTAGTGGTGGAGCCATGGTGGTTAAAATGTGGTACTGCAGGCTAACTCAGCGCTCACTTTAGAAGTTCCATTCTGACTGGCTCAAGGTTGACTCAGCCTTCCATTTTCCCAAGGTCGGTAAAATGAGGACGCAGATTGTTGGGGGCAATGTGCTGTCACTGTAAACCGCTTAGAGCGGGCCGTAAAGCACGGTGAAGTGGCATGTTAGTCTAAGTGCCATTGCTATTTAAGACCTGTCACGATTCCAGAGGGGGTTAACAGCCACCAAGAGCCTGCATCTCATCTCCTTCTAAATCCTACATATGGTTTTTCTCTCTGCTATTTTTTTGTTTTGTTTTTTTACTATTAAATGTGGTTAGCAACTTTCACTGCTGAAAGTAACTTCATAATCACTTGCCAAGTGGATTAGATGTAGAATGAAGAAACAAATTATATTGTGAATTGGAAAAAGCTACTGAAAAGCTTTCCTTAAGATGTTTCCTAAAAGTGCTCTTTATATAGGTGATAAATGAATCAATGAAAGTTATGTAACCTCCATGCCACTAAAAAAAAAAATCACTAAACTGATAAACACATGAACCAAGTTAATCAAGTCAGCTTCTTTTCTGGTTCTATAAAGGTAAAGGTTCCCCTCGCACATATGTGCTAGTCGTTCCTGACTCTAGGGGGTGGTGCTCATCTCTGTTTCAAAGCCGAAGAGCCAGCAAAGATGTCTCCATGGTCCTGTGGCTGGCATGACTAAACACCAAAGGCGCACAGAACGTTGTTACCTTCCCACCAAAGGTGGTCCCTATTTTTTCTACTTGCATTTTTTAGGTTCTAGATTGGCAGAAGCTGGGACAAGTAACGGGAGCTCACCCCGCTATGCAGCACTAGGGATTTGAACCGCTGAACTGCCAACCTTTCGATCAACAAACTCAGCATCTTAGCCAGTGGTGGGTTGCGACCAGTTCGCACCGGTTCTATAGAACCGGTAGTAAAACCGGCGGGAAGCTCCGCCCACCGACTCCAATGTCATCAGAATGCTTCTGCGCATGCGCAGAAGAGCTTGCAAGAGAACTTTGCTCACATGCGCAGCCCCGTTGTGAACCGGTAGTAAAGGTAAGTAGAACCCCCCCCTGGTCTTAGCCACTGAGCCACTGCGTCAGGTTCTATAATGCTTTGTAAAAACATGATCTTAGGAGTGTTCCCTAATACAATCAGTCCTTTGCATTCTTCCCTTGTATTGTGATCTTCCATCACTTCCTAAGTCATGCTTAGTTCCCTATTAGGTTTGTTTAGCCTTGCAACCTAATTGATTTAATGGCATTGAAATATGCACAAACTGTCCTTGTAATTATATTTTTGCCTGACCTTTATGTTTCTATGCCAGTGGCTGTTTATGCATAATATATAGAGACCTGTTCCACTTTTGTTTTGTTTTTGTTTTTTTTAACCAATGTGCAATTCTGGATTTTCCCCCTGTTTAAAATATGCACAATTAAACCAGGCCTTCTATGTGGCATTGCATAATTCAGTTTGACTGTGGTCGCCATGGTGAAAGACAAAGAGTTGAGCGGGTCTCTGAACCATTAATTCTTTAATATGTTACTCATCTATTCTTTGGGTTTCTGAGTTTTATGGGCAGGTCTTATTCACATCACTTTGAAGCCCTCTTCATAACCGCAAAAGCTAGACATCTGCTAGATGAGGTTTGAATCCACTACTTCAACCTGAACTTTGAATAGTTCAAAGAAATAGCAGAAGAAACCACGCGAAATGTAACGTGATATAATACAATGCAGTGCAACATGCTTACTGTAGCCGTGGGGGGAAAAAACCCCTCCCCCCCGAAAGAAATGGAGATTTAGCTAAACAGAAAAGAATTACACCCAAGAGGAATCGGGGATGTTTGTAATTAGTGCAATTCTCTGCTAATTCTATTCTGTGGGTGAGACACATCGACTTATTTCAGCCCTCGAAATGCTGAGCGTGTTATCATTGTTTTGCAAAGCCTACATTACATTCCCCCGGGGGCTCATTCCTATATTACATTTCCTGCAGTTTTCTCCAGAAATTTTCCCGTTTAATGCCAACCTGCATCTAGCAAAAGCAGGTAAACATGACAAACGATCGACCGGTCATATAGGATCCTTCTTCCCTTTGTTATTATTATCTACATCGTCGACATCACCGCAACCCGGCAAATGATTCTTTAGTAAAATGTCTCAATGTTTTGTCTCAAAAATTTCCCAAGGGAGTCTGTAACTTTGCCTGATCTGATTTCTTCCGAAAGACTTTGCTGGTGCTTTCATCCTGCAACTGAATAACAGAAGAACAGAATTTGAAGGGATCCTGGAGCTCTTCCAGTCCAATCCCTTGCCCAAGCAGGAAACCCTACACCAGGATTGTCAAACTTAATTTCATTGAGGGCCACATCAGGGTTGTGTTTGACCTCAGGATGCCAGTGTGGGAGTGGCCAGGGTAGGTGTGGCCAGCTCAATGTCACTTGTGTTGGGGGTGCTTGTGGTGGCTGTTAAAAAATGATAATTACTTAACTTGTTCGGTTGGCAATATATAAACCCTCAATATAGCTTTAAGACTGTATTGCTGTGTTGCATCATACTGTGTCCTGATTGGTTAGCTCTGTAGCCAATATCCTTAAGAGGGAGCTAGAAACATGGTTTGTTTTCTCTTTGCTGATCATTATTGCTACATGCTGATCTTTACTGACCTTTGCTGTGTTTGCTACTGTTTGCAACTGTTTATTGTGTATGACGATGACGACTGGTAAGAAGACATTGTTATTGGATTATCCCTGGACTATTGTTTTACTATCTACTGCTTTATCTGTGTATGACCTGGACTGTTTATTGGACTGTGCCTTATTACTATTGCCTGAAAAGTAAACACAACTCAGTGTATCTGTGTGTTGGCTGTTTATTCGCAACCGCTCTCAATCACTTTCATGTGCACACCCTTGCTACTCTAGGGTTGCTCTGCGAATTCCTTAACAGTGGCCCAAATGCTCCGCCAGCGAAAATGGAGCTGGGGAGGGCCCTCACGAGCTCCGTTTTTGGCTGTGACGGCCTCCTGCAACCCTCTGCCAGTGGCCCTCCTGAGCTCCGTTTTTGCTGGCAGAGGCACCATGGGCCACTCCTTCCCTGTTTCCAGGGCGGCCAGATCTAAGCACCCCGTGGGGCAGATCTGGCCACTGGGCCTTGAGTTTGACACTCTTGCCCTATACATTTCAGACAAATGGCTGTCCAATCTCTTCTTAAAAACCTCCAGTGTTGGAGCATTCACAACTTCTAGAGGCAAATTGTTCCACTAATTAATTGTTCTAACTATCAAGAAATTTCTCCTTAGTTCTAGGTTGGATCTCTCCTTGATTAGTTTCCATCCATTGCTACTTGTCCTGCCCTCAGGGGCTTTGGAGAATAGATAGACCCCTTGTTCTTTGTGGCAGCCCTTCAAATATTGGAACACTCCAATCTATTCTGCTATTAGTCTAGCATTGGTTGACAAGAGGAAGAGAAGGGCTGTTTTCTAGATTAGACTTGCAAAGGTCTTGATTCACCAACCGGTCTTATTTTTGCTCACAATTATTACATAACCACCCTTAACCTTCTCTGAGACCGCTAATAGACACGTCTCTACTTGTCTTTCAAAACAACAGGCAAACACACATACAGCAGTAGATTCAAGAATATGTTAGGACTAATTACAATATGGAAGGTACTCATTATTAAAATATCTTTGCAAACCATTTCTTGGATTGTAGAATGTTAGTACGAGGAAAATGATCTCCCAAAGCCTGAACAAACTCCTGTTTTCAAGATCCACAGTGAATTTTCTTTCCCAGCTCCAAGGCAAAGAAAAAATCAGTTTTGTTTGGGGGAATCATGTTGAATCTAGTTAATAAATGATCAGTTATCAGGGAGGTTTTAGGACATCAAAGAAAAGTTATAGCAAGAACTGTTAATTTTTTTGTAGGTACCTATGAAGGTTAGGAGAAGAGTTTTCACTTTGGGGGGAATGTGATATATTTTTCACTTACTGAACTCCATTGGGTGTGTATATATGTTGAGGTACGTAGTTGTGGAATAACACATGTGTGTATATTTTTTATTCTTGTTGTTATTAGTATGTACCATCAGAGGTGGATTTCAGCAGGTTCTGACCAGTTCTGGAGAACTGGTAGCGGAAATTTTGAATAGTTCAGAGAACCGTAGTAAAAATTCTGACTGGCCCCGCCCCCATCTCTTCTCTGCCTCCCAAGTCCCAGCTGATCGGGAGGAAATGGAGATTTTACAGTATCCTTCCCCTGCCACGCCCATCAAGCCATGCCACGCCCACCAAGCCACGTCCACAGAACCGGTAGTAAAAAAAATTGAAATCTACCACTGTGTACCATGTATACCTGTTTACCTTCATCCAAGGTAGCATGAACGATTGAATTAGGCTTTGCAAGTGTATCAATAGGTTTGGACACTACATTTTTTTCTCAGTGGGATAAAATAATTTGCTAACCGAATCTGCTTGGCTTCTATGCCTGGCCAATAAATCTTAAAGAACTCCAATCTTACTTTTCTCTGCTAAAAGTCACTAGAAAACTCCCTGGAGAGCTTATACAAGGTGTTTGTCCTTTCTGGAGTGACTATTCTCTCAAAAGTTATCACCTCTAGTTCATTGACACATTTTAACAGCTTTTTGCCATGTCACGGCAATTGCCTACAGTAGGTATGATGCTAAATGAAATATCTACCACTCATCATGGGACTATGTCAAGCATGAAAGAATAGTTCCACATGTGAAGGGACAATTAGATCAGGGATGTCAAACACAAGGCCCACAGGCCGGATCCAGCCCAGGGGGCTCTCCTGGAAAATGTAAGGGGCCGGCCCGTGTCGCTTCGGCCCAGTCTACCCAGTGCAAAGAGGAAACATGCTAGCAGTTTGGGGAGTGGCATCAAGCTGGCCACACCCACCCAGTCAGCCATGCCCAGTGAGTGGCATCAAGCTGGCCACGCCCACACGACCCCCTGAGGTCAACCACAGCCCTGATGTGGCCCTCAATGAAATTGAATTTGATACCCCTGAATTAGATGATTTATATGCTCAGGAATATTCTCCAACACCTGCTTGGAGTTAAGTAAAATGGACTAATGGAATTTAGGGTGGGCATTGGATTTAGTTCACTTGTGACTATGAAGGGACTCTAGGCTGATCCTTCTTTTAACTGCACCTCCCAGTTCTGTCACTCCTTCTCCTACAGATAGCAGTTCACTGTTAAACTCAAACACCATTTAGTAGTATTCTACTAGTAGTATTGAAATAAGTAGTATGACCGGAGTGCAATCGGTCCTAACATTTTCAGGAGTCCTCTCACTTCCTTTGTTACCTTTAAAATCTAAACATTTTTATTTATTAATTTATTTATGGGCATATCTCCAGATGCCCATAGTCCAAAGAGATATTAAAATCTGTGAAAGCTATGAAATAATTAGAAAGTGAGAGCAGCCTGTGAGCAGCTGGGCTTCAAAACCAACAAACCACCAGAGACTAAATAAATGTTGGAGATGTGAAGTCCACCCTAACAAAAACTAGTAAGTGAGCAAACATCTGTGTGGACAACATTAATAACAGTGCGTGCAGCGCAGTCAAGGCACATGAGACGAAATAGAAAACTGAATCCCAGACTTAATTATAAAACAAACTTAGCTTTTGACTGCCCATTTTCAACTTCATTCAGGTACATTTAATTTCAGCGTGAATCTGGGAAAGAAAACTCTTGGGAGGACAGTAGCCACAACCAAGTGTTTTTAATCATCTCTTGCAGCAGTGGCAGTCAAAAATATCAAAGAGTTAAGTCTACTTGAAAGGATTTACACCAGGTTGTAAAACCAATACAGTATTTTAATGACTTACGGGCTCTCAGGAACCTTTTTTTCAGGGGTGTTCAGGACAGTGGTGGGATTCAATTTTTTTTTTACTACCGGTTCTGTGGGCGTGGTTTGGTGGGCATGGCATGGCTTGGTGGGCGTGGCTTGGCATGGCAGGGGAAGGATACTGTAAAATCTCCATTCCCACCCCATTCCAAGGGAAGGATACTACAAAATCCCCATTTCCTCCTGATCAGCTGGGACTCGGGAGGCAGAGAATAGATGGGGGCGGGGCCAGTCAGAAGTGGTATTTACCGGTTCGCCGAACTACTCAAAATTTTTGCTACTCATTCTCCAGAACTGGTCAGAACCTGCTGAAGGTCTTGGCGGATGATTGAAATGAGCATTTCTCTGCATTTAGTCTTTTAGACACACTCTTATTTAAGCCTCATATTCATAAACGTGCTTAATAGTTTTATTCTCTATGGAAAACCCATTATGTTTTACGTTGCCTCAAAAATGCCTGGCGATGTAATAGATATTCAAAATGAAACTTAAACCACAATGACATAAACTCAGACAACTATACTGAGCTGATAGATTCAACATGATCCTTGAACTCTGAATTGTCTTAAAGTGCCATACAATTACCAGAAGGAACGTTCAAAGCAATAAAATCACCTGAGCTAATTTTGGAACTTCTGAGTCTTAAAAAAATATACACCGCAGATAGTTCATACATACATACACAATTACCCTCTATCTTACCCTGTATTTTCAAGAGCCATTCCTACTGTCTTGGACCACAATAACTCATAAATATGGTTCTAATTTAAGCATCGTCTGTATTATATTACAAATGCAATCGTGTATAAATCCTGGTGGCACAATTTGAGGACGTGCCCCTTTTAAATCCACCTCACTTTTTAGAGAGAGACGAAAAATGTCTCTATTACTAATGGGATTTCAGTTCCATTTAAATCTTCAAAAGCACAGAGCATCTTCAGAGTTGTTAAAATAAAGCTCACAAAAAGATGGAAGAAAGCAACTGTGAGGTGTGGGCTAAGCATCTCCTTGATGACATGACTTGTGCACCAATTTGTCCTTGCTAATAAAACGGTGAAAATATGCAGCATTTAACTGCAGTCACATTTTATTTGGGTGGACTTCATGGGTTGCTCTCTTCAACCACTCTAACTCTATCTGGATATTTTAGCTATGCAAATCGTGAGCGGAAAACTAACAGCCAATTTTGAAGGCAGCTAAATACATGATCATGTAACTGTCAAGCTATAGGAAGCCCGTTCTTTGGCCAGGAGAAAATGAATTCCGATGTTGTCTGAATAATAAAGAACAGCCTCAAAATCAATCTTCAACTGTAGCTTCAAATTCACAGTGAACCTAAAGACTAAAGGACAACGCTATTCTGAATGTTTTCCCCAGCTCCAGATTTAAAGAAGTTTAATCTTTACATCTCCAGATTAAATGCTTCATTTCCCCCCCCCAGTTTAGGTATTACTTTTTTGAATTTGAAGCAAGAAGAATAAACAGCTTTGTATCCGTTTTTATGAACTTATAATAGATGCAGTTCTCTATCCCCTTTTCCTAGTAACTGCAGGTTTTGCAAACAATTTTTACTTGAACTAAGAATGCTTTGTGCATATTTTCCCATGAGATATGTATTTTGGGCAGATGCACATACAGAGATACAATTACCTACTTATCTATTCATGTACTTTTGACCAAAAAAAGAGTATCAAAAATTCTGATAAAAGCCAATTCGAGTTATTTTTTATTTCCTGAATCATGACAATGGATGTGAGAAACATAATACAGAAGTAGAGAATTAGGAACAATAAGAATATGACGTACATCACGTGATTTAAGGAAATTGTACTTTTCTTTGTTAAAAGATATTTGACAGGAACAGAGTGGTTTCCTTAATGTTTGCATTTAAGTTTGTTTAAACTAAAAGTGCCCATGATTGAACTACAATCTGCCTGATGTTAAGGATTGATTCATAATCTGGATTACTTCAAAAAGGCATGAGATTAAGAACATCAATAGTTTTCATCAAAACCCTAGATAATCCAACTTCTTGCATCTGAGAACAAATGTTTTGTGACCTTTGCGATCATATTATAAGGAACTGCGTTCTCTTCGCTGATGATGTAAAACTACTCAACACCACTGACACTGTTGCTGCCCTGCAAAGAGACCGTGACTATTTGTCAGAATGGTCAAACAATTGGCAACTCCAAATCTCAACCAACAAATGCTCTGTCGTACACATTGGCAAAAAAAAAAATCAGGACACCAAATACAAGCTAGGCGGATACGACCTCATAGACAACCCTCACTCTGTCAAGGACCTTGAAGTACTCATCTCAAACAATCTAAACGCCAGCACTCACTGTAACAGCATTGCCAAAAAGGCATTAAGAGTTGTTAACCTAATCTTGTGAAACTTCTTCTCTGGTAATATTGTACTGCAAACTAGGGCATACAAAACTTTTGCTAGACCAATTCCCAAATGCAGCTCATCTGTCTGGAACCCGCACTGCATATCGGACATTAATACAATTGAGAGAGTCAAGAGATATTTCACAAGAAGAGTCCTCCACTCCTCTGCTCACAACAGAATACCTCATACCAACAGGCTTGACATTTTGGGCTTAGACAACTTAGAACTATGTCGCCTTTGGTCTGACCTAAGCATAGTACACAAAATTATCTGCTACAACGTCCTACCTGTCAATGACTACTTCAGCTTCAACCACAATAATACACAAGCACACAATAGATACAAACTTATGGTAAACCGTTCCAAACTCGATTGCAGGAAATACGACTTCAGCAACAGAGCGGTCAATGCCTGGAATGCACTACCTGACTCTGTGGTTTCATCCCCAAACCCCCATAACTTTAACCTTAAACTGTCTACTGTTGACCTCACCCCATTCCTAAGAGGTCTGTAAGGGGCGTGCATAAGCGCACCAGCCTGCCTACCGTCCCTGTCATACTGTCCCCATTTATTTGTATTCATTTCCTGTATTCATAATCATGTTTATACTTATATCTGTTATCTGTTGGTTATCACCTTTAAAGCACTCCATGGCATAGGACCTAGTTATCTTCGAGACCGCCTGCTGCTACCGACGGCCTCCCATCGACCTGTGCGCTCCCACAGAGAGGGCCTCCTCGGGGTGCCATCAGCCAAACAATATAGGCTGGTGACCCTCAGGGGGAGGGCCTTCTCTGTGGGGGGCACCTACTCTCTGGAATCAGCTGCCCCCAGAGATAAGGAGAATCCAAGACCTCTGTGCCTTCCGCCGTGCCCTTAACGCTTTCTTTTTCCAGCAAGCCAGGCTGGTTTAACAATTTTTTTAATGTTTTTTAATCGGTTTGTCATTCTTTTAATTGAGGCCAAATAGATATATATCCTTTTAATTGTATTTTAACATTTGTAGTTGATGTTTTTATTTTGGCTGTACACCGCCCTGAGTCCCTCGGGAGAAGGACGGTATATAAATTCAATATAAAATGAAATAAATAAAAAATAAATCTTATACATGCTTGACAAATAAATAAAATAAATATTTTTTTTAAAAAAACCTGGTATTCAAAGTCACCTTCCTGTCATAGTTAGTAGCGTATTGCCATCCTTTATTTTTAGAATGTTTATTATTATTATTTATAGAATGACCACCTTGGTCAACAAAACACATGGCTAAAATGACACCGTATAAGATATATTCGAAGTATATTTGCAAAAACACTGTGCATCCGATGTAAGTAGAGATGAAATGTTTTGTATGTTTGAAAAGTTCAATAAAGTATTGTTAAAAAAAATGACACCATATAAAAGCTATAAGGCAACAGAGAATTAAATTATCATCATTATCACTGTGACGTGATTAGCAGTATTTTCCATGAATTTATAGCCGCTGTTAGAGTATTTTCTTACCGAGAAAATCTTTTATGTACACAGAGTCATCTTTCTTTCAGCTTTATTGAGTTGAAAAAAAGGAGATTCATTCTCTTGCAATAGTGAATATGGTACTATATATATATATATATATAGTGCTTTGGGAAGAAGCTATAAAATATATAAATAAAATAAACCCTTTGTAGCACTTTACTTAATTGGCCCAGTGGGATAAGTTATTGTACCTAATATTGGAAGAAGGCTTTTGATCTAAAGATGTTATGTTTTACGCCGATAGCTCTCCGTCAGGTATTACATTTAGTTCTGTTTTCTGGCGTTCGTCCTTAATGACATTGTAGCTGGCAGTTTGTATCATTTCAGAGTTAAATTTACCAATGGAGGTTTTTTTGAGGGGTGGAGTGAGGAGCTAATCTCAAATTCTTCTTCACAATCCATCTCATTGGCTTTATAGAATCTTTGAGCAATAATGGCCTTTAGCAGAGAGCTCTTACGGCGTCGAGAACGTATTAGGCCTGCCAATGTTTTGAGGTTGATCGGAGAAAAAGGTAACTGAGAATTATACCTTTAATTTGTGCAGATAGTGTTCCAGGACCACTTTGTATGAGTCATAAACATATGTTAAATTACAATCAAGCCATATGGAAGTCTATTTACCTGAATTTCTTGCCTGCAACGAGCTCCAGGCATACCAAGTAATCCTCGTAATGAGATAAAAGTTGCAAGACAGGTCGCCATAAAAATAATAATAGTACTCCTACAGAGAGGGGCTTTCAAAAGATTCATGTTTCTTCCTCCTGGTTTCCAATTTGTCTTATTGCAATCGAATTTTTCAAAGTAACTTTCCCATTTCCTATTTACATACGTTCTAGTGGCAAGGTAATTTTATGAGATCCTTTCTAGATCTGTAACGCAGTAGCACTGAATTATGTTAAAATGCATATCCTGCCTTTTTAAGCTAGTTGCCTACTCAAGGTGATTCATTCTATAAATCAGGGTGTGTGTTTTTTTCCTGATTAGTTTCTTAGATTTGAATTGTCCCGATTTATTTATTTTTAAAGTCATAGTTAATAAATTGTTAAATAAAGAGCGACAGCCATAAAGATTTTTGTTTTACTTCTATTATTTGATCACTGGAGGTTTTTCAGTGATCGCTTCATCACTGGAGGTTTTTAAGAAGAGACTGGACAGCCACTTGTCTGAAATGGTATAGGGTCTCCTGCCAGAGCAGGGGGTTGGACTAGAAGACCTCCAAGCTCCCTTCCAGCTCCCTTCCAGATTCTATCCTATTGTGTTCCGTTCCGTTCCGTTCCGTTCCGTTCCATTCCATTCCATTCCATTCCATTCCATTCCATTCCATTCAGGGGTGGGTTCTAATCGGCTTCACTACTGGTTCTCTTTGCGCATGCACTTCGTGCGCGATCGCTTCTTCAGCGCAAGCGCATTGCGAATCTGCCCAGCTGAAGTTCAGCAATCTGCTCGGCCGCACCTCTCAGCTGGGCGAAAAAAGAAGAAATATAAGGTCGGAATAACACGGGGGTGGGCGGGAGGGCCCAGCTCCCGAAGAAAGAGAACCGGTTCGGTGACGTAATAGCGTCACCACTACCGGCTCAGCCGAACCGGGCCGAACCGGGAGCAACCCACCACTGATTCCATTCCATTCCTAATTCAATCAAAGGCGTAAATTTTGGGGTTCTTCATTTTCTCTGAGCTCGCTCCTCTTCTTACAGATACTTCATTATCATGGCAGGTGACATCAACAATGTAATATGAAGTGGGTTGTGTACTATTACATCCAGCAGCTTATCCTGTAATAGTTGGGCATTTAATTATACCTGCTTATCAGGGTGATGGATAATAGATGTATGTTAAGAAGGATCTGTTTGATCCTTTCTTCGACCTTTCGTTGTTCTTTCTGAATGGCTTACAAATGAATTCTATTTCTTTACATCTAGTGATGATTGATTTGACGGTGTCAAGCTTCTAAAATTTCCTTTTCACTCTTGATCTAAAATGTCTGCCGTTTCTCCGTTAAAATTGTGACGGGATTTGTCTCTGCATTGTAAAATTGAATATTGCCATCATGTCTTCTGACTGCCAATTGATGCTGATGGATACATTCTGTCAATCCTCTACCCATTTGTCCTATGAAGTGGCTTTGACAACCCTTACACTGTATATTGTAACTGAAGTTGTCGTCTTCTTTGGCTACCAGGTTCAGATGCTTTGGAAGGATTTTGTAGGTTTGTGTACTACAAAGATGTCAAAGGATTCTTCTACCTGTTGTGGTTGTAGAGATGTTTTTGAGGTATGAAAGAGTTATCTTATTCTTGGGTGATAATAAATGTGTAATTATAGGTGGCATGAATAGATACTTTTTAATGAAACTGAAGACAGTTGTAGGTCTTCAAGTTTCTTAAAATGTGTCCTCAAACTTCATACTCCATACATACATACCACCAAATTTATGGTGCAAACACTGAGAAGATCTTATCTAACCTTTCTCAAATCATATTTCCTGAGAGGCAAAAAAAAAAATGATGTCTATAGAGATTCTCAATTATCTAGGACATGGTTGACCCAAAGATGCATTTTCCAAAAGGCAACTAGACTTCCTTGTTTGCTTTCCTTATTTTTCATTTGAAAACATTTTGCTTCCCATCCAAGAAGACTTTTCAGTTCTGCCAAGGGCTGAAAAAGCTTCTTGGATGAAAAGCAAAATATTTTCAAAGAAAAAAACCACAAGAAAGTCCAATTCTTTTTTTTTGGAAAAAACACCTTTGGGACAAAAAATGACCCTCTTATGAGGATGCTAAAGGTGTTTTAAGTAGATCCAGTTCACATTGTAATGAACAGCATCAAACAGAACACAATAGAATAGAATAGAATGGAACGGAACGGAACGGAACGGAACGGAACGGAACGGAACGGAACAGAACAGAACAGAACAGAACAGAACAGAACAGAACAGAACAGAACAGAATAGAATAGAATAGAATAGAATAGAATAGAATAGAATAGAATTCTTTATTGGCCAAGTGTGATTGGACACACAAGGAATTTATCTTTGAATAAATTTGAATAAATCAACAGGTTCAAAAACAAGAAAAAAGTAAAAAATATATAATTAATATCTCTGCCAAAACTTTGCTTCAAAGTGAAAAAGGAAGGGAAAAGCATCTTAAGGAGAGCTGTCATCTAACGTCAATCAAAAAAAGCTTGTCAAATAAAGCAGGCAGAGATATTACAAGTTTTTAGACAGGTTTATGTCTATGAATCTCAATGATAGAGAATTTTTTTTAACAAATCAAGGCCTGAGTTTAAGTTTAACCTACAAAAAAAAAAAAAAAAACCCCGAAGGAAGATAAAAAAACACCTGTCCTCAATCACCAGAAAGTTTGGCATTTGAGGGTACCTCAGAAATTGTCTTCAGAAAGTTTCACCCAGAAGATGTACATAAAATTGACAGGCAGTGGCTATACAGTAAAATAATGCAATGGAACCCATGCGTATTCTCCAAAGCATCTGATGGCAGGACAAGAAGCAATGGGTGGAAACTAATCAAGGAGAGAAGCAATCTATAACTTAGGAGAAATTTCCCGACAATGAAAACAATTCATCAGTGGAACAACTTGCCTCCAGAAGTTGTGAATGCTCTAACACTGGAAGTTTTTAAGAAGAGATTGGATGACCATTTGTCTGAAATGGTATAGGGTTTCCTGCTTAAGCAGGGGGTTGGACTAGAAGACATCCAAAGTCCCTTTCTCTGTTATTCTATTCTGTTGTATTCTGTTCCATTCCGTTCCATTCTGTTCTGTTCTGTTCTATTCTATTCTGTTCCGTTCTGTTTGATTCGATTCTCTGTATTCTATATTTTCAATTCCATTCCATTCTTCTCTTCTCTTCTCTTCTCTTCTCTTCTCTTCTCTTCTCTTCTC
>WNWU01000063.1:1621638-1640021 GCA_012654045.1 Ptyas mucosa | reverse complement strand
GAAGGAAGGAAGGAAGGAAGGAAGGAAGGAAGGAAGGAAGGAAGGAAAATTATAATGAGAGTGAGGGAAGGTCTTAGGGAAGTCCTGCCTTAGCAGTTGGCCACCATAGGTGCCCCCCCCCCCGGCTTGAGTGATGTTGAGCTGGCCATGCCCACTCTGGCCATGCCCCCCCATCCCTGTCCCCAGAGGTCAAACACATCCCTGATGCTGAAGGGAGGGAGGGAGGGAAGGGGGAGGGGGAGGGGAGGGAGTGAGGGAGTGAGGAAATGAGAAAGGAATGAGAAAGGAAGTGAGGGAAGGAAGGAAGGAAGGAAGGAAAGAAAGAAGGAAGGAAGCAAGGAAGCAAGGAAGGGAGTAAGCAAGGGAGGGCAGGAAGGAGGGAAGGGAGGGAGGGAAGGAGAAAAGAAAGGAAAGGAAAGCATTTCATTTATATAATTCACTTGTTTCAACTCACTGAATAATGATGACAATGTTTTAGTTACTGCTGTTGCTAGAAATTTAATGGTTTTGTTTTTCTGGAAGTATTTTATTTATCACTTCATGTTAAAGGAAAGAGGGAAAGCGTAAAGAAAGAAATCAGGATGAACTGCAAAAGGCAAAAGGCAAAATTTTATGTAGGTAAACAATCCGATGACAGAATTTGCTTTCCCGGCTTTTTGGGGAAGTGCAGTTCTCCCTTCTCTGTTTAAAAACATGTTGAAATTATGCCACAGAGGGAATGATGTCTAATAGTATTGCTTGATTTCTGGAGCAGAGGCAGCGAGATATTAGCCTAAATGTTAATTTAGATGACTAGATTTAAAAAAAAAATACCTGAGGGAAAATTGCAGATTCTTAAGTCCTAGTTACAGGTAAGAGGGATCGATTCCCCCCCCAACTCCACACACACACACGTTGCTAAGATAAATAATGAAAATAATAATTCAAATAAAACAGAGTAAGTCCGCCGAAAGTTTGAAATATTTAATTATTTCAACTCTCTTGAATTAATTAGGAGTTTTGTATCTGAGTTGCTAAAATATGGTCAGCTTCTTTACAGCAAAAAAAAAGAGAGAAGAATTTGAGTTAAAAAACCCTTTTCCATTGCCCCAGCCTCGGGGAAGAAAGTAGATGCCGTAATTGTAGCTTGTCATGATCGTTTTAACAACCTCACTTGTTAAAACTTTTTTATTTTATTTCCTGCAATCCTGTTTCCTAGAGAATTCATTTCTGCCGTACTTGGGAGATTTGTGCTTCTCCTTCCTTGCTCGCCTGAAGATCATTATTTCTGACAATTAGCTCAGCACTTACGAATTCAAGTTGTCACCTGCTCCTTACCGTTGCCAACACGGTTGCTGGCAGCTGTACGCTGGTGTAATTCCCTGTGACTGAGAAATAAATAATTAAAACGGGAGGGAGTTAAATACATTATATATGGTATACAGCATCCTGAAGAGCACAGTCGTGTCCAAATAAGCAAATTTTAGCTCTTCGGTCCAGTGCCTGTTGTGGCTCTGCTATCTCCAACAACTTTTCTCTTCACATAATGAGCAGCACCAACAGGTTACCAGAGGTTGAAGTTCCGTGCAGTGGAATGCAAACCTGGGCAATTAGTAAAAGTTACCTTAGGCTGAGCATCTGAGGGCCTGTCAGAAGGAAGACGGCATGGATATACATATGTATATTTTTGCCTACCAAGATGGGCCAAAATCAATGGGTGGGAATATTTATTGATTTGCTCTCAGCAGCCAAGAAGCCAAAATGGGAAGGGAGTAGGTTTCAGTTAATTATTGAGGAATCTCTTAACTGTGAGAGATATTCTAGATGGAAATAATAATTTCAAGTGAACTTCCTCCTCCTCCTCTTGTTCTTCCTCTTCTTGTTCTTCCTCTGCCTCCTCTTCATCTCCTTCCTCCTTCTCTTCTTCCTCATCCTCTTCTTCCCCTCTTCTTCTTCTCCCTCATATTTTTCTTCTTTTCTGTCCTCTTCTTCTCCCTCTTCTTCTCCTCCTCCTCCCTCTCCTCCTCATTCTCTGCTGTCAGTGGTCCTACCCTAGTTCTTTACTAATCCCTGCTGATATAATAATCTTTACAGCACAGAGAAGAAAACTGAGAAGGTACCAAGTCAAACCAAACCGAGGAAGGTGTGATGGAAGTGAGGTGGGGATCCCGGCAGGAGCACTGTAGTTTCCATAGGGAATGAGGCAATGCACTCCAAAGAGAACCCCAAATTAAGAGACTGCAAAGTACCAAGCTGGATGGGGGAGGGGAAAAAATGTTCAGGGTAGCTGCACCCTTGAATCTCTCAAGATATAGCTAGCAGGTTAGAAGGTTATAGCTTTAGGTTATAGATTCTGTCCATTAGCAAAGAAGGATTGTCCATTAGCAAAGAAGGATTGGATTCAACTGGATTCCATAGTATGGTCTTTGGACTTGGTTCTGACAGAAGGTTCAATAGGTAGATTTGGTCAAATTAAGGAAAAGATAAAGTTGTGAAGGGAAGAATTTAGTCTGTGGGTTGGGCTAAATTGGACTCACAAGGTATGCTTATTTAGACTATTGAAGTTGGAACACTCCAAAATACCAGTCCTTCTTTGAAATTCACACCTCTTTCAAAAAAATGATCTTTGTGATAGGGTAAAAAGGTTTTTCCAAGGACTAGATTGGTTGCTTAAATGAAATACCTTGCCAGTGTGAAGGATGTGCCAGAAGATGACGTGATGATCCCAGGTTTCTGGGACTATGTTGATGCATGACCTAGAACAGGGGTGTCAAACTGGATTTCTTCGAGGGCTGCAGTGGTGGGTTCTAATTTTTTTTACTATCGGTTCTGTGAGTGTGGCTTATTTTGTGGGCGTGACTTGATGGTCATGTGACAATTCTTTAGGATTTAGCAGAGGTACTGGTCTACCAGGTTTTAACTGCTTGCAGAGCTGTACCAGTCTACCCATTTGTTTTTGGAGACCCCGGTCTACCACCACACTGCCTTTTAACACTGATCAGCTGTAGGGCAGCCCTTTGAAGTCCTGCGGAAAGAGTTTAAACAGTTTTTTTTTCCTTCTAGCCAATCAGCTGGAACTTGGGAGGCAGCAATAGATTGGGAGTGGGGCCAAATAAAAGGTAGGAATAATGCGGGAGGGGCGGGGGGCGGGGGGGCCAGAGGGCCCAGCTCCAGAACAAAGAGAACCAGTTCGGTGATGTTATATCGACACCGCTACCGGCTCGGCCGAACCAGGCCAAACCAGGGCGAACCCACCACCAGAGGGCTGGATCAGCATTGTAGATCTCCATGATCTGGCGGGGGAGGGAATGCGACCGACGCCTCCTGCAGCACCCTGCTGGCCAAAATGGAGTGCAGAGGAGGCCTTGCATGCCCTGTTTTCAGCCTGGACGACCTCCTGCAGCACCCTGCCAGCAAAAATAGGGTGCAGGTGGCCACCCCCATTTTGGCTGCCAAAGGGCCGGTCCTTTGCTATTTCCAGGCCGGCCCCATGGGCCACATTTAAGCACCCCGTAGGCCAGATCTGATCTGCAGGCCTTGTGTTTGACACCCCTGACCGAGAAGAAGGATGCCATCATAAAGAAGCATCTTAGAAGAATATAAGATGCTTTAAGATGATTACACTAGGTGTGTTAAAACTGATGATCAGACTTAGACATAACCGTATTATTTCCTAACTTTTTAAGGAACTGCTCAGTTAGCTAAGACAATTAGAAACCGAGCAAGGAGGAACGAGTCGTCTGTCTCTCCAGAGTAACACCTTTCCACTTTGCTAATTTGGTTTGCTCAGTCAGTAACTTTTATCTCCTGCTTGTAGGGGATGCAATAATCCAAAGCAAAATGTCATTGTGCACCATTGCCTAGGGGACTGCTGACAAAATGTTGTGCTACAGCTATTCAAAGCTGTTTGCACAGGAAATCTATTCCTAAGTATGTTCTCCACTTCAAACTTTTCTTTTCCAAAGGACGAAGAGCAACAGAGACCCAACACAAAGGAAAATCTAAAATGCTCTCCCTTTCTTTCCCCATACAATGAGTATGTTAGACTACCTGAGCATGACTTGTAAAAGTTATTAATCTTCATAGAACAGAATTCTTTATAGAATAGAATTCTTTATTGGCCAAGTCTGATTTGTCTTAAGTGTATATGCTCTCAGTGAACGTAAGGAGAATAAAATGCATTCATCAAGCATAAAAAGATACAACGCAGTGATAGTCAAGGTTACTAATTAACTATCAAATCGTACTAGGATACAAATAAAAACAATATAATTGAAAGATACAAGCAACATAGTTATAGTAATAAGCGGGAAGAGATAGATACTTGTAAGGAAGAGAAGAATAATAGTAATACAGCATTAGTAAATTATTTGACAGTGTTGTGGGAATTAGTTGTTAAGCAGAATGATGGCATTCAGGGAAAAACTGTCCTTCTGTCTAGTTGTTCTGATGTGCAGTGCTCTATAGCGTCATTTTGAGGGTAGGAGTTGAAACAGTTTATGTCCAGCATGTGAGGGGTCTGTAGATATTTTCACAGCCCTCTTTTTGACTCATGCAGTATACAAGTGTTCAATGGGAGGCAGGTTGGTAGCCATTGTTTTTTCTGCAGTTCTAATTATCCTCTGAAGTCTGTGTCTCTCTTGTTGGGTTGCAGAACCAAACAAGACAGTTATGGAGGTGCAGATGACAGACTCAATAATTTCTCTGTAGAACTGGATCAACAGCTCTTTGGGCAATTTGAGCTTTATATTTGGTGCAAAAAGAACATTCTTTGTTGAGCTTTTTTGATGGTGTTTTTGATGTTAGGTGTCCATTTTAAGTTGAGATATGATAGAACCTAGAAACTTGAAGGACTGTACTTTTGATACTGTGTTGTCTAGTATTGTAAGTATTGCTTCTAGTATTGTAAGTATATTGTCTAGTATTCATGGCAAATATGTGGAATTTCAAATTTTCTGTGATAATTTCATTTTTGTAATGTGTTCTTTCTCCTCTCCTATTGCTTCTTTTCTCTTTGGGTCTGTTTTATTTCTAATATTGTTGAGCTTTAAACCGTGATGATTTTTGCAAAAACGCATAATGAAAAATGATAGTGCGATCTCCAGGATAATCAGACTTATATTGAAAACCAAGAAATATATTGGGAACTAGGCAGGAGTGAAATCCAGCAGGTTCTGACAGGTTATGGAGAACCGGTAGCAGAAATTTTGATTAGTTTGGAGAACTGGCAAATACCACCTCTGGCTGGCCCCAGAGTGAGGTAGGAATGGAGATTTTGCAATATCCATCCCCTGGAGTGGAGTGGGAATGGAGATTTTGCAGTATCATTCCCCCGCCATGCCCACCAAGCCACGCCCACCAAGCCACATCACGCCCACCAAGCAATGCCCACAGAACCGGTAGTAAAAGAAATTTGGATTTCACCACTGGAACTAGGTATGTTGAGACGAGAAGGCTTAGGGGAGATAGGATAACCATCTTCAAATACTTGAACAGTTTCTACAGGGAAAAGGGAATCAATTTATTTTCCATGGCATCTGAGGGTTTCAAGAAGCAATGGGTGGAAGCTTGTGAAAGAGATCTCCAACCTGGAAAGGAGAAATTTCCTACAGTGAGAACTATTAGCCAGTGGAGGAAAACTGTTCCAGTGAGGACAATTAACCAATGGAACAGCTTGTCTTCAGACATTGTAGTTCTTTCATCACTGGAGGTTTTTAAGAAGAGACTGAACAGTCACTTGTCTGAAATGGTATAGGACCATGATGGCGAACCTAGGGCACATGTGCCGGAGGTGGCACTCAGAGCCATCTCACTGGGCACACGAGCCGTCGTCCATTGATTTTCTGGGTTCCGGTACGCCAGGCAGTTAGTCTTCACGTGTGTGGGAGCACTGGAAACCGGAAGAGCAGTCACCCGGTGTGCATGCGCATGCTGGGAAAATGATCATCCGGTTTCTGGCATGCATACATGTGTGAAGACCAGCTGATCATCTTCCTGGCACACCGCATGCACACCGGGAGGCTGCTTCTCCGGTTTCCAGCACGCACACACATTCTTGTTTCAGCACTCGGTGCCGAAAAGATTTGCCAAGAGTGGTATAGGATCTCCTGCTTGAGCAAGGGACTGGACTAGAAGACTTCCAAGGTCCCTTCCAGCAATATTCTGATTTTGATTCGTAGTAGCTTGTCTCCCAGAGTTCTGGGTACATCATCGCTGGATGTTTTCCAGGAAAAGAAATTGGATAACCAGTTGTCCAACTGGGCTGGGGTTGGGCTACAAGATCTCTAAGTCCCTTCCAGCCCTATAATTCTACGATTATATCTATGCTCAGCAAATGGGTTGCTTAATTTTCAGTTCAGCTGTGGTAGCATCTCAAACGCTGCCGGTCATTGTGATGTAGTAGTGATGTTAGAATAGAATAACAGGGTTGGAAGGGACCTTGGAGGTCTTCTAGTCCAACCCCCTGCTCAGGCAGGTGCTCAGGCAGGAAATCCTATACCAGTGATGGCTAACCTTTTTGCCATCGCATGCCAAAAGCGGGGAGAGCGTGGTGGAGTCACAAGCACGTGTGCCCATATCCATAATTCTATGCACCCTGCCCCCCCCCCCCATGCTCGCCCCCTGCTTTTGGCACACGATGGCATGGTGGGCTCGGTAGGCCTCTATTTTGCTCTCCCCGGGCTCCAGAGCCTTTCTAGGAGCCTGGGGAGGGCAAAAAACAGCCTTCCCCATCCCAGCCAGAAGCCCTCTGGAGGCCAGAAACAGCCTGTTTCCTGACTTCTGGTGGGCCCTGAAGGCCTGAAAATCAGCTGGCCAATGCACGCATGTGTGCCAGAGCTGAGCTCGCGTGCCCACCGAGATGGCTCCACGTGCCACCTGTGGCACCCGTG
The DNA here is from genome assembly GCA_012654045.1 of Ptyas mucosa. Taxonomy (NCBI): domain Eukaryota; kingdom Metazoa; phylum Chordata; class Lepidosauria; order Squamata; family Colubridae; genus Ptyas; species Ptyas mucosa. The sequence goes on along the minus strand of WNWU01000063.1, from coordinate 1,633,152 downwards.
CCATAGGTTCGCCATCACGGCCCTATACCATTTCAGACAAATGGTAGTCCAGTCTCTTCTTAAATACTTCCAGTGTTGGAGCATTTACAACTTCTGGAGGCAAGTTGTTCCATTGGTTAATAGTTCTAACTGTCAGGAACTTTCTCCTTCGTTCTGGGTTGCTTCTCTCCTTCATTAGTTTCCATCCATTGCTTCTTGTCCTGCTTTCATGTGCTTTGGAGAATAGGTTGACTCCTTCTTCTTTGTGGCGACCCCTGAGATATCGGAACACAGTCTTGAATTTTAATGGTGCAGGGTATAAGTCCAGCATGGATAAAACTTCTCTTGATCATTCAACTAACCTACTCATGTTAAAGTGTCAGTTCTTCAATAGTTAACTTAGACATTCTCTAACTTAGCCAGGGGTGGGCTTCAAAAATTTTAGCAAGGGGTACTCTGCCCGGTTGCTGGGTGGGTGTGGCCATAGTAGGTGTGGCCTAGTCAGCTTCCTGCACCACAGTGTGAGGGAGTGTGTTTGCCCTCCCCGGGCTCCGGAGGCTTTCCTTGAGCCTCCAGGAGAGTAAAAACAGCCTCCCCGGGCTTTGGAAGTCCTCTGGAGGCCGGAAACAGGCCTGTTTCCAGACTTCCTAAACTTCTGGTAGGCCTGTTTTTGGCCCTCGCCTTGCCTCGATGTGCGCCATGCAATTACCTGCATCCAAAATGGGCCACGTTGGGACTCCTGGGAGGGGAGGGGTGGGAGGGACCAGTCAGGAATGGGATTTGGGGATTCTCCAAACTGCACAGAATCTTAGCTGCAGGTTCTCCCGAACCCCTGCGAACCCCCAGCAGCCCCACCCCTGAACTTAGCCACATCTATCCAGTTGAGTTACCTAAAATAAGTGTTTCCCCCACATCTTTCAATCTAGCAAGTATTGTGAAATAAAATAACAATACCAGGTGAGCAGTATATCTGGATGGCAGGTGGAAGCATGACTGGATTTTTTTAAAAAAAATAGTTTCTGATTCCCTTTTTGCTTTGAGTTGACCTTTATTGGCTCGATGATATAACTCGTTCCAAATATTAGCACAGAAGACCATACAATCATTTTATTTTCGCTTTTCCACCCCCACCCCCCAGAACGTCATTTGTGTTCAGTGAATGGTAAAATATGCACCTATTAATCACTCATCCTGAAGCTCTCCTGACAAAACACAATTGTTAAGCTCAAAAGAGATAAAAAAGAGGAAAGCCCTCGTTTTGAAACCACTTTTTCTGTTCCCATTTCTTCTCCTATTTCTTTTATCGTAAGAAAAACATAACCTAGGACAAAGCAAACAAAAAGATGGCAGTCATGTAAAACAAAGATGAAATAGTCCTTAGGAAAATCAAAGAGGAAGAGAAAGAAAAAAAAAACTCCAGAAAACTACCAAATCCATTTCTACAGTATGTGTAAACTTTATAACTTACAAGTGCTCAATTATAACTTTGAAGCTTCTTCACAAGGACACCCTATTTACATAGAACAATGCCTTCATACTTTTAATCTTTGGTGAACCTTTCCTGTGTAAATTTGTCTCTTGCAGAAGATCCATTCCCATTTCATCTGTTACCATTTCATAGATGTTATTCGCATTTTTCTGTTATGTTTATACCTAAGACTGGATACAGCCCTTTACACAGATTTTTTTTAAATGATTTTTTTAAAAAAAATATTTTATTATTTTATTGTAACACAATATGACAATCGCATAACATACAACATATAAATATATCCTCTTTTTAACCAATGTTTCTTAGTGATCTTCTTTCCATTTTGTACCTTTCCCCTCTGTATCTCTTTTACTGTTTCATTTTCTTCATTAGTTTCTTCAACACTAATAGCCTTAATTTTATACATTTCTATATATTTGTTATATACATATTTTACATTTTTAGATTCTCCCCTATATTTATTGTTCTTTATTTCTAATCTCAAACCATTCATACCATTTGTTCCAAATTATGTAATAATCTGTCTCTTCTTTTTCTTTAATTTCTTTTGTTAATTTGTCCATCTCGGCACATTCTACAACTTTTTCTATCACTTCTTCATCTGTTGGTGTCTTTTCCTGTTTCCAATTTTGTGCATATGTTATTCGTGCGGCTGTTACGATGTGTAGAATCAGATATTTTATTTCTTTGGTGTGTGTTCTCGTGAATATTCCTAATAAGAATGTTTCCGGCTTCCTTTCAATTGGTTGGTCTATTATTTTTTCTAGCCATCCAAGAATTATTCATATTACTGAGGAAAAAAATCCCAGCATCTTTTCTTGTTGGCAATCAGAATCAGAATAGAGCTGGAAGGGACTCTGGAGGTCTTATAGTCCAGCCCCCTGCTCAGGCAGGAGATCCTATACCATATCAGACAAGTGGCTGTCCGGTCTCTTCTTAAAAACTTCCAATGATGGAGCGCCCACAATTTCTGAAAGCAAGCTGTTCCACTGGTTAATTGTCCTCACAGTTAGGAAGTTTCTCTTTAATTCCAGGTTGCTTCTCTCCTTGATTAGTTTCCATCCATTGTTTCTTGTCTTGTCTTCAGGTGCTTTGGAGAATAGGTTGATCTATTCTTCCTTGAGGGGCATCCTTGTAGGAGCCCCTCAAATATTAGAACACTGCTATCATGTCTCCCTTAATCCTTCTTTTCATTAGACTAGACATACCCAATTCCTGTAACCGTTCTTCATATGTTTTAGCCTCCAGCCCCCTAATTATTCTTGTGGCTCTTCTCTGCACTCTTTCCAAAGTCTCAACATCTTTTTTTTATATTATGGTGACCAAAGCTAGATGCAGTATTCCAAGTGTAGTCTTACTAAGGTTTTCTTTTTAGAAGCTCCTTCGTGCTCTCTGAGCTTGGTTGTTTCTTGCAGACATTTCATTACCAATTAGGTAACATTGTCAATGTAAGATGGTCCCATCAGCATGAAATATTTTTCAGCACAGATTGAAAAAAAAAATGAGCATGCTGAAATTTGCAGATGACTGTAATGATGTTGGACCAGACAAATATACAAAGTGGTCGATTACTTCATAAATTCCAAAGTATAAAGGTAAAGTAAAGGTTCCCCTCGCACATATGTGCTAGTCATTCCCGACTCTAGGGGGCAGTGCTCATCTTTGTTTCAAAGCCGAAGAGCCAGCGCTGCCCAAAGACATATCTGTGGTTATGTGGCCAGCATGACTAAATGCCAAAGGTGCACGGAACGCTGTTACCTTCCCACCAAAGGTGGTCCCTATTTTTCTACTTGCATTTTTTCACGTGCTTCCGAACTGCTAGATTGGCAAAAGCTGGGACAAGTAACGGGAGCTCACCCGATTATGCGGCATTAGGGATTCGAATCGCTGAACTGCCGACCTTTTGATCGACAAGCTCAGCGTCTTAGCCACTGAGCCACCATATCCCCAATTCCAAAGTATGTACCCTATGAAAATATGTGGGTTTATACATGGATGCATCGGGGGTGGGGGAAAGGGAGTCAGAAATAATGCATTTCCTACTGGAAAAATGCTTGTGAAATGCAATGTATGGAAACATATTAGGACTGTGATTCTGACTATTTGTTCAAGCAGAGAGGTCAAACGCAACTTGCGAGTTGATAAAATGAAACCAAGCAAAGACAAAACAAACAGACAAATGTAACTTGTTTGGAATCAAAACATGACAGTGGCCTATAGCTATAGCTGCATTGAGCTATTACGATCCAGTCCATAACTTGGATTTTCCCCCCCTAACATTGTCCTTGTTTATTGTTCCCATTTTATCTTCCAGTGAGTAAATAAGGCTTCTTGCTTCATCAAGTATTCAGTGTAACAATTAGCAGGATCCCTGCGGCGGAGGTGGTATTCAACTGGTTCTGACTGGTTTGCCAGCTTCTGGAGAACCAGTAGTAAAAAAATGCTAAAAAAGTTTTAAAAAAAAACAGTTCCAACGATCGTGTGTTACTCGACTGATTGTCAGAACTTTTTTTTTTTGACATTTTTTACTACTGGTTCGGTGAACCAGTAGCATTTTTTACTACCAGTTCGGTGAACCAGTAGCATTTTTTTATTATCAGTTTGGGTGAACCGGCCCTAACCGGTAGCACTTCACCTTTGGGTTATAGTTATGATTTTTGTTATCCTGGCCATATGAGACCCAAAGAATCATTGGAGTCAACAGTTTGCCAAGTAACCTGTGTTTAGAGAAAGCACTAAAACTTTGCCTGAGATACTGACTTTTCAGAATGATAGATGAAAAAAAATTGATGCATGAGATCCTAGCAGTAAAAATTATGAAGAAGGCATAAATATGTTTGATGCATGAGCTGCTGAAGGCAAAATGTTACATTAGCCAGGATATCATTTCATTATGAATTAAGTAGCTCATTTTCAGGATCTTTGTTTCGGTTATAACCTTTGCATGGTCCACTGTGTTTGAATACACCATGTAGTCCGTGGTGGGATTCAAATAATTTAACAACCGCTTCTCTGCCCTAATGACCAGTTGGGTGGGCGTGGCCATGGTGCGCATGGCCAGGGAGGTGTGGCAGGCAGCACTCGGCTCCTGTACCCCCCTAGGAGCACAAATGGGCTGCGGGGGGATGCGCTGCCCTCCCTGCACCCCGTTTTGGGCCTAGGAGGCCTCCCCAAAGTCTCCTGGTAGTGAAAATGGGCCATGGGGGGGAGCCAGACACCCCTGTGCCCCATTTTGGGCCTAGTAGGCCTCCCTGCACTTACCTGGGAGCCAAAATGGGGCACGTGGGGACTCCTGGAAGGGGAGGGGCAGGGAGGAGAGGGGCCAGCCAGCAATTTAACTATCGGTTTTCCCAAACCGGTCCAAACTGGCTGAATCCCACCACTGCATGTAGTTAGTTATAATCTGATATTCTTTTACTTCTTGTTGGTTCAGGATTACCACAGAGAAAAATCTCCCAGACCAGATGCTCCATCGATGGAGCAAAAGTATGTATAAAAACAGAGATGAGTAGCATTCTTACAACGGACCCTAAGATTTCCAAATTCAGTGCAACATATTAGTAAATTTTCTTTTAAAACAATGATTCATCCTAAGAATTATTCCTTTCTGTAGACTAGCACAGAAAGAGGATTAAATTATATGAGTGAACCTTCAAAAATTAATCCCTAATCTACTTTGAGATCACAAACTCTCTGCTATCTTCATTGTGGGCTAATATTCTTTTATCAGTAGAATATTATTAATTGATTCCTCTCACACAAATACGCACAAAGAACGTACCAACAAAAGAAAACAAAAATCTGATTATCGATTTGCCGGGCAGCCCTTTTTCTTTTTTTGAAGGATTCTTCAATTATCTGCAGTATTATTAAATGAAGATATTTGATAAATGTTCAGACCCACTCTTTTCATCCGCAGTTTTAATAAACAAGTCACCTAACGTCTGTAAAGGTCTGGATTTTCTTTGAACTCTAAGGGAGAGAAAGCAAGGAAAATATCTATAAATTAACATCTCTCTGTTTTGTTTTTTTTATCACTCCTCGCTGATAGAACAGTAATGATATGTCTTATTGATTTATATCTATAACAACAAAAGAACTGTACCAATCAGGGAAAAAGAAAAAACACCCAACACTTTGAAATGATCAAGGGTAATATTGTAGCCTGATTCAACATTTCATAAGAGAAATCCAACCAATAAAGCACAACAATGAAACAAAACAGGATTTCATGCAACAGATGCTCACAAAGGGGCCCAACATCAAAAACGTCATCAAAAAAGCACAACAAAGAATGTTCTTTCTGCACCAACTTAGAAAGTTCAAACTGCCCAAGGAGCTGCTGATCCAATTCTACAGAGGAATGATTGAGTCCGTCATCTGCATCTCTATAACTGTCTGGTTCGGCTCTGCAACCCAACAAGAGAGACACAGACTTCAGAGGATAATTAGAACTGCAGAAAAAAACAATTGCTACCAACCTGCCTTCCATTGAGGACCTGTATACTGCACGAGTCAAAAAGAGGGCTGTAAAAATATTTACAGACCCCTCACATCCTAGACATAAACTGTTTCAACTCCTACCTTCAAAATGACACTATAGAGCACTGCACACCAGAACAACTAGACACAAGGACAGTTTTTTCCCAAACCTCATCACTCTGCTAAACAAATAATTCCCTCAACACTGTCGAACTATTCACTACGTCTGCATTACTATTACTATTAATCTTCTCATAGTTCCTATCACCCATCTCCTCCCACTTATGATTGTATGACTGTAACCTTGTTGCTGGTATCCTTACGATTTATATTGACTGTTTCCCTATGACTATCATTAAGTGTTGACCGTATGATTCTTGATGAATGTATCTTTTCTTTTATGTACTCCGAGAGTGTATGCACCAAGACAAATTCCTTGTGTGTCCAATCACCCTTGATCAATAAAGAATTCTATTCTATTCTATTCTATTCTATTCTATTCTATTCTATTCTATGCTATGCTATGCTATGCTATGCTATGCTATGCTACTCTACTCTACTCTACTCTATTCTATTCTACTCTATTCTACTCTACTCTACGCTACTCTACTCTACGCTACTCTACTCTACTCTATTCTATTCTATTCTATTCTACTCTACTCTACTCTACTCTATGCTATGCTATGCTATTCTATTCTACTCTACTCTATTCTATTCTATTCTATTCTATGCTATGCTATGCTATGCTACGCTACTCTACTCTACTCTACTCTATTCTACTCTACTCTACTCTACTCTACGCTACTCTACGCTACGCTACTCTACTCTATTCTATTCTATTCTATTCTACTCTACTCTACTCTACTCTACTCTACTCTACGCTACGCTACGCTACGCTACTCTATTCTATTCTACTCTACTCTACTCTACTCTACTCTACTCTACTCTACTCTACTCTATTCTATTCTATTCTACTCTACTCTACTCTATTCTATGCTATTCTATTCTATAAGCTCTTCTCACTTCGTAAGGAATCAAAGAAACATTTTTAATTACGTTCACCATTTTATTATTAGCACAGCTACTTCAATTAAACTAAAGAATGTTATTGTCAACATCCAATCAACCGCATTGTAACTGATTGCTGCCGGTGAAGTCCCACATTTGCCTCTCAAAACAGTAAAATAACACACGCAACCTGATCTTGTACTGAAAATTAGTTAGGTTGAAAGCATCTTTCTGCAGTCACATGGAAAACATTCATGTTAAACATTAGCCCTGTACTGATTTAAATCTTTTAAGTATCTCAGCATCATGCATCTTGTTCAAGGAAAATAATTAACTGCAATCAATGTGATACAAAAACAAAACAAAACAAAACAAAAAGACACAAAATTATGTCAATAGATATTGCAGCTTCCAGATTAATACAACAGTGTTTTCCAGTCTTAAATTTTTGACAGTCCGATTGTCCTTCTGCTAATTTCCACTCCACATGTTCAGTGCCTGGAATTCTGAAAATTGTATGCCAGCATATTAAGGCAAAGCTACGTTGCAGAAGAATGATACTTCAGGGGTGGATTCTACTTACTTTACTACCAGTTCGCAACAGGGCTGCAGTGTGCTTCTGCACAGAAGCTTCCGGATGATGTCAGGGTTGGTGGGCGGAGCTTCCTGCCAGTTTTACTACCGGTTCTTGCGAACCGGTCTGAACCGGGGGCAACCCAGCACTGTGCTACTTCTTATAAGATGCTTTAGATTCTGCCAAGTTTCCAGGAAAAGTCACAGCTGTTGAGAATTCTGCAAAGCTGGCCAAATCTTACTTTAGAATAAAATCATCTAATCTTAATCAGATTACTTCTAATTAGACATCACGGAATTGCCTTTTTGCTTGATCCCTGCCTATAATAACCTGTATATATTTTGGGATGAACACCGTACCTTATATTTGAAAACATTTTTTTTTCATGTAGTAAGTGATTTAGTCACACATAAGCAAAAATGAGCTGTACTTCATGTTTTATATTTGTTTAGAAACGGTACAGATGAAGGTACTTTTGAGAGGGAGCCAGTGCAGCTCGCGGAGAATTGGTGTAATGTGGGTGTATCTAGGTGCACCCACTATAACTCATGCAGCTGCATTCTGGACCAACTGTAGTCTCCGAACACTTTTCAAGGGTAGCCCCATGTAGAGCGCGCTGCAATAGTCCAACCGTGAGGTAACGAGGAAATGAGTGATTGTGAGGAGAGCCTCCTGATCCAAGTAGGGTCGCAATTGGTGCACCAGACGAACCTGTGCAAAGGTCCCCCTAGCTACAGCTGTCAGATGTTGTTCCAATCTCAGCTGTGAGTCTAGAAGGACACCCAAATTGCGAGCCTGTTCTGAGGGGGGGCACTTTCTCTTCGCCCAGAAACAAGGATGGAATTACAGGAATTACAGGAATGATCCTGAATATTAAGGATTAAGCCTGTCCATATATCTGTATGACTGTATTTTATTTCTTGGTCATACTAAATCGTACCATGGATCTAGATGGATGATCAATAGATAGGAATTTGCTGCAGGTAAATGGAAAATTAAATTTGTGAAGGTGTTCTGCATATCTTAGTTGAACTACCAGAAGGATTTCAGATGACAGGACATAAAACTATTGTAATGATATAAGGAATGTGATCATGCATTAACCTTGGCTGCTATTAAAGTCACTGTATCTTGATTTCAACTCATTTCATATATGTCTAATTAACTCAATTTTACCAGGCAGTTTTTACCCTGTTAATTAGAGTAGCCTGGGAAAAAAAATCTGGAAAAAACCTCTTCCAAATCTGAAGAGAAAGCATCACAGGATTTGGTCTACTCTTCACAAATGACTTCTCATGGAGGACAAAGATGATGGAAGACAAGAGATTGGGCCAGCCAGAGAAAAAGTCATCTTCCAGTCTGATTAATAGAAGAAAATATTGCTCAATATCTATTTTACCTTTTCTTAACTCAGAGTGAAGGGACAGAGCAGCACTTTCCATATTTAAATGCATGATAATGCAAGATATCACTGAGTGCTTCAAACAACATGAACCCACAATTAAGGCCAAGTGTTTTTCACTCTGCACAGCATACAGAATAAAAGGAAGAGCATTAAAGACCAACCATCCAGATTATTTCCAGTGTGTGATGTTCACTCCATAGCTATCAATTTAGATGTTAAATGTTAGTTTTGTATGGCTAAATTTCCAGCATAGAAATGTGGATTTTGTGAATTTTTTTTTTAAAAAAAGTTGAACACCATAAGAAAAATGACTGATGAACCATAGACAAAATAACAGCTTCGATATATTTATGTAAACTAGCTACAGAGTATAGAACAAAACGTTCTAAATCTGTAACCCAGGATTTTACGATACAAGAATTGAAAAGTTTGTGGAACATTGCTGGTTTGATGGACTCATTAAACTGGAAGGGACCATTCAGGATAGCCACTGTGGTCATCAAGCCAGCCACCCACTCAATGCAGAATCCAAACTAAAGTATTGCATTTTGTTGTTGTTGTTGTTAGTTGTGAAGTCGTGTCCAACCCATCATGACCCTATAGACAATGTTCCTACAGGCCTTCCTGTCCTCTACCATCCTCTGGAGTCCATTTAAGCTCACACCTACTGCTTCAGTGACTCCATCCAGCCCCCTCGTTCTCTGTCGTCCCCTTCTTCTTTTGCCCTCCATCTTTCTATCTGAATATATCCACTCAATGAGAACCTACCAGATATATGGCTGATCATTGGTTCCACTGTCCACTCTTTTCATTAGAAATCATCTTCTAGCGTTCCCTCAGCATCCATCTTTCTACAGCTACATTCCGCTGTTCAGTGAGTTAGCAAACTCATATGCTGTAACCTTCATGTTTGATAACTTCATTCCAAATCTACACCACCCTACCACTAGTTCTACTTCATTACCACAAGGCAATAAAATTACAGTGGTACCTTTGAAACTCATTGAATTTGATACTGGATGCATTTTGATGTGAAACGTTTGTCCTGATACTCATCATTTCTTTGGTACTCGATACACAAGCTGGAACTTGTCAATGTTGGTTGCCTCATGACTAATACATAATAGTACTTGTCATTTTGGGTACTCATCATGCCTCACAGAATCAATTAATGACGTGTATCAAGGTACCACTTATAGTTTTAACTCATGGTGGGTTTTGTGCAACTGTTAGGAAATGGTTATTGCCTAATTTGTTGGCCAGGAAATATATAAGCCAACATTGTATGTTTATATTATGTGAATGTATTATGTAGCTTTAAGAACTGTGCTGAGTCATTGTGCACCCTGATTGGCTGAGCTCTGTAGCCAATGTATTTAAGGAGAGCTAAATTATGGTTAGTGTGGACTACTACACCATTTTACCTGCTGCTACGCTGTAACTCTTTTTGATCTCTCTATGGTCAACTGTTTGATCATGATTACTGCTTTCTGATATTTATTGATCTGTTTTTATATTGTTCCTGATTGTTCCTTGTATTTTCCTACAAACTGGTAAGAAGATTTTATATCCCTGGATTGATCTTATATTGCACTTTATATGGCTAAGACTTGGATTGTTAAAGGACTATGATTTTGCTTTTCCCCAAAAGTAAAATACTATAAAACCTAGTTTGTATGTTATTCACAATTACTCTCAAACAGTTTCCGTGCATAAAACTCTAACGGTACTCTGCTTTATAAGCCACAACTTCGGGTGTAACTTAATAATATCCGTAACAGCAACTATTCATCTTTATTTAATGATGTTTCATCACTTGTGGCTACCAGAGTTTTACACCGGCAGCTGAGCAGAATAGAGAACCCAGTAAGGTCTGGGGTAGGGCCCTGTGACCTCATAATCTATCACGAATAAGGAAGTCACTGGTGGTGTGGGGAATGTATGCCTTTCTGCTTTGTTGGCCTACTAAACCTCCCAAGCTTTCTGACAAACAATCGGATGATTCTGCTTTGGTTGCAGCACTGCATATGTCCACTGATGAGTTGAAAACTATAAGAAATGAAATTTAAGGATTTCTGTAACGGAAGAACTTCTATTCTTGTCAAGTTAATGTGTATAAAACAGGTACAGTTCTATGGAGTTTGTGGGATGTCAGAGACCTTCCAGAGAGAATTCTTGCAATTAAATCTAACATCTAAGGAGCTGCTGAGAGAAGAATGTTGTTAATCTGTTCTCAATAGTGGCATCACCACAGACGCCCAAGATGGAGGGGGTGATGATATTGTCACAACACAAAGCAGATCAGGATTTATTTTTGAGGGATCAGCTCTCAGAAGCCCTGTTATATTGTTTCCAAAGATGTAATTAACAGCCACTACACCACACCACCTCCTGAAAACTAACCAGCACAACAGTATGAGTTATGGTTGCATAACCAATGTGTATTTCTCACCGGAACAGCACATATTCCTGAAGTATAAAACAGGTCTGAAGATGAGGATAGGCTGGGTTGTCTGTTCATTTTTCCCCTTCCTTCCTTCCTTCCTTCCTTCCTTCCTTCCTTCCTTCCTTCCT
>WNWU01000063.1:1606434-1616703 GCA_012654045.1 Ptyas mucosa | reverse complement strand
TAGTCTAGTCTAGTCTAGTCTAGTCTAGTCTAGTCTAGTCTAGTCTAGTCTAAGTCTAGTCTAAGTCTAGTCTTAGTCTAAGTCTAGTCTATCATAAGTCACTTTTTTCAGTGCAGTTGTAACTTTCAACGGTCAGTTAATAAACTGTTGTAAAAAACAGCCTTTTTTCAGGAAATGTTGCCGAGTGGCCCAAAAAACTATAAATCCTTTCTGAACATAAGTTAATATATCCAATATTCTGGGTTTTTTTGTACTAAGCCAAAGCTACCTTAATCTGAAAAGGGACGCGGTGGCTCAGTGACTAAGACACTGAGCTTGTCGATTGAAAAGTTGGCAGTTCAGCAGTTCAAATCCCTAGTGCTGTATAATGGTCTGAGCTCCCGTTATTTTTCCCAGCTTCTGCCAACCTAGCAGTTCGAAAGCACATAAAAAATGCAAGTAGAAAAACAGGGACCACCTTTGGTGGGAAGGTAACAGCGTTCCATGCATCTTCGGCATTTAGTCATGCCGGCCACATGACCACGGAGACGTCTTCGGACAGCACTGGTTCTTCAGCTCTAAAATGGAGATGAGCACTGCCCCCTAGAATCAGGAACAACTAGCACATATGTGTGAGGGGAACCTTTACCTTTACTTCTCAGGATCATGCTGTAGATTTGACACGTGTGTGAACCCAATAAAAGAAATAGTCCTTTAGGTAGCAGCTGGATGCTGTAGGAACTTCTCATCCCAGTTCACCACCTCCAGTTAACAGAAATAAGCATGAGCTGTATGGAGGTCTAGGGCTGAGGGTGGATTTAAGCCAGGGGTGAAATCCAGCAGGTTCTGACAGGTTCTAGAGAACCGAAATTTTGAGTAGCTGCAAATACCACCTCTGGCTGGTCCCATAGTGGGGTGGGGATGGAGATTTTGCAATATCCTTCCCCCAGGACTGGGGAGAGAATGGGGATTTTGCAGTATCCTTCCCCTCCCATGCCTACCAAGTCACACCAAGCCCGCCAAGCCACGGCACAGAACCGTAGTAAAAAAATTTGGATTTCACCACTGATTTAAGCTTTTAATATCCAGGAAATCTCAACCAACTCTTGTTTTCTGAGAGACAGGTCGCCATATTATGCCCCCTCATTCAGATCTGAATTAATTCAGGGACATTTTCTTCTGAGCAAACACACCGAGTAAAAATGAACTCTGTTAGTATTTTAGTTCTCGTTGGATTCTGGTTTTAATATTCTTTTGTAGGCTAAAAAGGAAAGCCTCAGAAATGCCTTGAACACTGACATAATTGTCGAGAGTTACTCAGAAAGAATGATCGCCTATTATTGTGGCCCGCCAGCTGCCAGCAGAGCTGGTGGCAGACTCAGATGATGAGGAGGTTGGGGAGGAACTTGGGCCAGTCCTGGAGTCTGGGGAAGGCTCTGATGGATGCTCTGCATAGGAAGCAGAGACAGAGCCAGGACCGTCCGACATTTCCCAGCTGCCTTCGGAGTCGGAGATAAGTGAGGAAGAAGAACAGCTGGGGCCTGTTCCAGATGCAGGTATGCGCAGAGCTGTCAGGAGAGGAGAACAACTGAGGAACTGGGGCTTACTTGGGAAAAAAGGCACATGTGGATGCTGAGTGGCCCTTCCCTGGCTGGGGAATAAATCGAAGCAAAAGGGGAGTGGTTGTTGCAGGAGACAACAGTTCATATTTCTTTTGGAAGATTTGCTTATCATGGTTTGTGCCTCAGAGACTTCTCGCCAGGCATTAATTTACAGCTTTGTGACTAGACTCTCTCGGCCTGGCAATTATCCAAGGACTGATAAGGTCTGTTATTTGAATTAACCCTTAGAAGGATTATTGCCTGGACTTTTCTGTGTGTGAATGCCATGAATTCACAGTAGTTAAATAAAGAGGGGGTTTTTTTTCGGGACAAGGAGTCTGTTTCTTGGTTCTGTTAAGGCTGGGTCAAAACACCTATCTCATTTCCCTTTTATCCTAAAATTATATTGCCTCTGGGAACGAAATAATGTGAGAACTACAAAGCTGAAATGTACGTAAGAGGGGGAAAAAATGGACCCGTCGATCAAGGGATATTTTATATTTATTACGACTGGGCTAAAGCTTTAGAGGGCTGCTTTGCTTCAACACTACTTCAAATGAAGCACCCTTCTGAAGCGCAAAAGCAATCCATCACATTTTTCCCAAGAGCTGTAGAGAATAAGGAAGATAACCTTGACATAGAGATGCTTGCTCTGTTGGCTAAGCAAAAGGCCAGAGAGTTGGGTTTTTTTTTTAATCCAGAATCTCCAGATAACATTCAGAAGCAACTTGGACCTACATCTCACTAAAAGGCTCTGAGATATAAGAAAGTGTAACGCAACCTGTCACGAGTGTTTTCAGGATTGCTGCGGCTACATGATTAGCCACAAAAGAGGTATGGCTTCAATCAAGCCGTCTGCTGCATGTAATTACCTGCAAGCCTTCCCCGCCCTAGATAATTGCAGGTTTGCTCCCAATATGAGCAATATCGCTTGCTACTCGGGCCTTGACATTGGTCAGGCCTAAACCAGCAGTGTTACTGCTGGAAGCTGATTGCAGAGCTCAGCACGATGCTGCAGAAGGAAAGAAGATAAGGACTCCAGACGCCGCTGCTGAGATACTCCCACAGATGCTTGTGTTTTGCTGTTTGAAGCACACAAGCCAACGTTTCAGCCATGCTGGACATTCTTCTTCACACAGACTCTCAAGCTACATTGATGCTTGAATTGCTTTTATTCTCAGATGACTTTTTTATTGTGAAGTCTTCGCTGCTGCCCTTCGTTTGCCTTGACGATGTGTCAACGCCGAAGACGTCCATCTTTGTATTAACCTTTGTTTCTTGTGAACTGTTTTCGGTATTGTGGAGAGGAATCTAGGGAGATAGCCTGGCTTCACATACCCAGATAAGACTTTGCTTTTAATGTGGTTTTTAAAGGCACAGTGTCATTTTTAAGTATTTTAAACTAAATTATATATTTATACAAGACTTCTTTGTCAGTTTTATTTCATTCTCAGTGCATTTGCTCATGAGCTGGTTCACAGTCCGGAGTACTCCTCAACCCCACACCCCACAGTTGGTAGCAGAGGATGGTTTAACGAACTCACGCTCATGTGGCAATGCGCTAGACTGAAAAGCCTGCAATTGATAGAAAGGTATAGATGTTGACTAGAGCAGCAGCAGCAGCAAAAAGTATGGAGTCACAAAATGGACTGTTTGGGGCTCAGGCCAAAAATGCCTTGGCTGAAAACCCCCAAACTAGCTTAGAATATAGTGGAGCTGTAAGTCTTGGAGCAGAGGCCTCAATTTTTGAAGTGCCTAAGGCAATGAGTAAACCATCATCACCTAAAGATGTAGAGACTGGAAGAACGCCACTTCAGGTCTCAAAAACACATCAAGAGGTAGATGATGAATTTAGGAAGGCAATCCTTCGGTATCCCCTTCTCAAAATTTGCTTCGCAAAAGCAATCCATCACATTATTTTTCCCAAGAGCTGTAGAGAATAAGGAAGATAACCTTGACATAGAGATGCTTGCTCTGTTGGCTAAACAAAAGGCCAGAGAGCTGGGGTTTTGTTTTGTTTTTTAATCCAGAATCTCCAGATAACATTCAGAAGCAACTTGGACCTACATCTCACTAAAAGGCTCTGAGATATAAGAAACCAGACTTCCAAGATTCTGCACTCTTAGCCAATCTCAACAAACATTGTTTTAGCCATCCTGCAGAATTGATTACATGATGTTGTCTTAGTGGTGCCATCAAGAGCAAAGGAAAGTTTCTTCCCATGCTGAGCAGCATTACTTCTAGTAGCAAAACAACTCATGAAAATAATGTGGTGGCTAGGTTAACTAAAATGTTTACAAATATGTCATCTAGCAAATGTTGGAAATGTAATCAAAAGACGAGCACGTTTTATCATATCTGGTGGACGTGTGCTAAAACAAAAAAAAATTGGGCAAAGATACACAGGTGGCTAGAAAAGATGATAGGGAAACATTTGGAGTATAAGACGCACCCAGATTTTCACCATCTTTTTTGGGGGAGAAAGGTGCATCTTACACTCTGAAAAATGTGGTATATTGTAATGGAGTTTGCCTATCACAGGTGTAACTCATGATGATCGTAAAATGGTTCCGTCACATGACTGACTTGATTTTACAACTTATTTTTTTTTCCAAAGCAGCCGCTGCAGTTGTTAAATAAATGCTGCAGTCATTAAGTGAACTATAAGTGTGACCCAGCCATAGCGTGACCGTGTGACCGTGTGGGATTTGTGACTATCAGAATTTCAAATTCAGGTCATTAACAGCCCCCATTGTAACTTCGACTGGTCACTAAAGGATTAGCTGTGTATTGATGGCCCCTTAGTTGGCTGGTTTTAAAAGAGATTTTACAAATCCCTAACTTTGGTCTTGATGTGTCAGTGTTACCTCTGGGCCCCATGACTACAAATCCCTTTTTAATCGCAGAGTGACAATGATGGGAGGTGGGTAGCAGTGGTGGGTTCCTCCTGGTTTGGCCCGGTTCGGTCGAACCGGTAGCAGTGATGATATGATGTCACCGAACTGGTTCTCTTTGTTCAGGAGCTTGGCCCTCCTGCCCCACCCACGTTATTCTTACCTTTTATTTGGCCCCGCCCCCAATCTATTCGCTGCCTCCTGAGTCCCAGCTGATGGCTAGAAGGAAAAAAAACTGTTTAGACACTTGCCGCAGGGCTTCAAAAGGCCACCCTACAGCTGATCAGTGTTAAAAGGCAGTGTGGTAAACAAATGGGTAGACCAATGCCTCCAAAAACAAATAGGTAGACCGGGACGCTCCAAAAACAACTGGGTAGACCGGTACAGCTCTGCAAGCAATTAAAAGCCTGGTAGACCAGTACCTCTGCTTAATCCTAAAGAATTATCACATGACCATCAAACCACACCCACAAAATAAGCCACGCCCACAGAACCGGTAATAAAAATTTTTAGAACCCACCCCTGGTGGGTAGGTTTCTATCTCCAACTTGAGGCAAACGTCATCGTTCTGAGGTATCTGAACGGCCATTGTGAGACACAAAATGCACGACATTGGCCTGATTCCACAGGGCTATTTTTATGCCCACTGCTTAATCATTCAAATAACTCTTTTTTTCCTCCTTAAAAACCAAAGACTTCTCTTCCAGGCTCAAAATGATCTACTTTAGTTGCTGCGTGCAAGGCCCTGAAAAAGGGAAACCAATCCTGGTTACAGATTGTACAGCCAATTGATGTTGCCTTCTGTTCATAAATTTGTAATCTTCATTTGCATATTCCCTAGGGGTAATCTAAATTGCATTCTTACTTTCATTAGCTAAAAACCATTGCTACCACCATGACTTTAAAAAAAAAAAATAGATGATGGATCTAGAGAAAGACTCGAAGAGAAAGCAATTCTCTTCTTTTGCCTACAGAAACTATTCTACTGGACAATTCTTAACTTTCTTCCTATCTGTTA
This sequence comes from Ptyas mucosa, assembly GCA_012654045.1. Lineage (NCBI taxonomy): Eukaryota > Metazoa > Chordata > Lepidosauria > Squamata > Colubridae > Ptyas > Ptyas mucosa. The sequence goes on along the minus strand of WNWU01000063.1, from coordinate 1,611,211 downwards.
TATCCCATAATCCCATAAAATATATCTCTGCTTCTCTTTCATTCTTTCTTTTGGGGGCATTGTAATGATCAAGAAATGACATCCGCCACAAAGTTAAATAGGGAGCCATCTATGAAAAACACGACCCTACCAAAACTCTGAATGAAAATGTTTCTGACTTCTCATCATTTCAACTTTTTAGGGCCTATTACGTAATGTTATGCAAATTATTTTCTTAAAAGTGTTGCTTCTTTTCCCATTTTTATCTCAGTGCTTACATCATCTGTATTTTGCTCAATTGTGTGTTTAGCCATATGCTATTAGTGTTTAGATTAGATTTGTTCCCTAGTTATTACTGAATATTCTCTTTATGAGAAAAATTAAATTTAGAATCTCTGGAGACCAGAATATCGGGAAAATAGCATATAGTTTTGAGTGGAGTGGAGATCTAAAGGCTGAAAATTAGGTCTAGAGGTTAAGATCATCCCCCTCTAACTTCTCTTTGTGCACAAAAATCTACTACAGTGGTGTTTACGGCTACAGAATGAATAGATTGCTAGTAAGGGATAAATACAATTGACAGCTCCTTTCTTCCAACCATGCAATCCCTTAATTTGGGGTAGAGTCAGGGAGACAGGATGGGCATTCTATGAAAATATGGAAATTTATATCAAAGCTAAAATGAATATACAATCCTGAGGAAACGTATTGCTGCAGAATTACAGTACGAGGGACTAAGACTCAGAATTCCTATTTAATATGTATAAGATGTTTTAAATCCCACTAAACTTAATGAAATTCAGAGCAATCATATTCAGGAATATCCTACAAGCCTTTAGTTTTATGACAAAGCAAGAAATAAAGAACAGATATATAAAAAGAGGGGGGGTTACTACCATGGTTTGAATCTATCTTGCCTATTAACATTTGATTCTTTCTTTCTCTTTGAAAGCAAAAAAGCAAGAAAAAAGTCCCACACTTTGATTTTGAAACTCATATATGGTTTTCTTCCATGCAACGTGATTCTTTTTTGGAAAGAAAAAAATGAATCAATCAAAGAAGCACATGAGTGGAAAGAAATGAAATGAATCACTCAGAAGCCCAGATGATAAAATTCAACTCTTGAGAACTTTGGGAGGGGAAAAAAAATCATGGTCATGTTGCTGTATGCTTTTCTACATGTTTTTTTTTTTAAAAAAAAACAGAAATTAACAGAATAACAGAGTTGGAAGATTCCTTGTAGATCATCTAGCCCAGGGGTCAGCAACCTGTGGCTCTGGAGCCGCATGTGGCTCTTTCACTCCTCTGCTGTGGCTCCCTGTCACTCAAAATATGCATCACAACCGCCAATGTGCGACACCCGCCGGCATGTGATTTATTCAGCTTTTCAACCCCCGGTAGGCCAACCATGGATAAATCCAAGAAAAGAAAAGTTTCAAAAGAAAACAGAATGTTTAATTCAACTATATTTGCTAGTTTTGTGGCCGCTCAAGAAATAGTCAGGCACGGGAAGGGTTTTGTGGCTCCCGGTGTTTTCTTTTCTGTGGGAAACGGGTCCAAATGGCTCTTTGAGTGTTTAAGGTTGCAGACCCTTGATCTAGTCCAACCCCCTGCCCAAGCAGGAGACCCTACACCATTTCTGACAGATGGCAGTCCAGTCTCTTCTGAAAGCTTCCAGTGATGAAGCTCTCACAACTTCCAAAGGCAACTGGGTTGATTGCTCTCACTGTCAGAAAGTTCCTCCTTATTTCTAGGTTGAATCTCTCCTTGATCGGTTTCCATCCATTATTCCTTGTCTGGCCTTCAGGTGCTTTGGAAAATAGGTTGACCCCCTCCTCTCTGTGGGAGCCCCTCAAATATTGGAAGACTGCTATCATGTCTCCCCTGGTCCTTCTCTTCACTAGACTAGCCATGCCCAGTTCCTGCAACTGTTCATTGTACGTTTTAGCCTCAGGTCCCCTAATCATCCTGGTTGCTCTTCTCTGCACTCTTTCTAGAATCTCAACATCTTTTTCACACTGTGGTGACCAAAACTGGTGTGGTGTAATGTGGTGACCAAAACATGTAGCCTAAGCAAGCTACCAGTTAGGATTTTTCCATTAATTGGATGGATTCCTGTTGTTAAACCAGGAAGCCTACAGTCTTTGACAATACGTTGAATTCTTAATTTGACAATACTCTGTTCATTTTCTTATAAGAGTTCCCACACATTCCATCAAGCCTTAGCAGCTCTTACTTTTCCCCATCTTCGTGTTTGATTGCGCAAACCTTCAGCTTCAAAAGCAAACATAGAAAAGGCACATTTTTCAAAACATCCTTTTGACTTCCCTTCTGATGCTCTGCATAACCATATTAATACATCCCAGACAGAAAGGGTGATATTTTGCCTCCAGTGATTTCTTATTATCACCATTCCTCTATGCTTTATCTTTGATTGATCCCTCCCTGCCATCAAATTAAAAACTAAAAACTGTTGCTAAGTGAGCCCCAGTTTTTTTATTGCTACCGTATATTTTAGTTGTATTGAGTGTTGTATGACGATTGCTTAATAATGATCCACTATTAAAAGGTCTAAACTCTTTTTCATTGGTTCTGGTTAGGTTGGGCTTGATTGTAAGGAAGCTGTCAAGCTCACAGAGCACCAAGGAACCCATGGTTCAACTCTGAACTACAAATATTCACTTCTAACAGTTAAAACTTCAATCTGTATAATAAGAGGTTAAGATCTGAACCTCTATCATGTCTTGTATTGAGAAAAGAACTTTAAATCTCTCTCTCTCTCTCTCCATCTTTTTCTCCCTCCCTCTCCCTCCCTCTCCCCTCTCTCCCTCCTACTTCCCTCCCTCTCCCGTCTCCTGTCTCCCTCTCCCTGTCTCTCTTTTCCTCCCCCTCTTCCCTCTCCCCCTCCCCTTCCTCTCCCCTCTCCCTCCCTCTCCTGTCTTTCCCTGTCTCTTTCCCCCTCCCTCCCTCTTCTTCTCCGCCCTTTCTCTCCCTCCCCTGTCTCTCCCTCTCTCCCCTCTCCTTCCCCATTTCTCACACTCTCTCTCCCTCTCCCTCCCCTGTCTCTCTCTCCCTCTCTCTCCCTCCCTCCCTCTCCCTCCCTCTCCCCTCCCCTTGTCTCCCCCTGTCTCTCTCTCCTCCTCTCTCTCCCTCCCCCCGTCTCTCCCTCTCTCTCCCTCCATCTCTCTCTCTCTCTCTCTCTCTCTCACACACACACACACACACACACACACACAGTTTGGAGCATGAAATGCTTTACAAGAACAGGAGACACTCAAGTTTAAGCCCATCGTTAGGCATTCGATACATGGGATGTTCTGGGACAGCCAGTCACAAATGAAAGGAGACGTCATGGAAACATCTTGAACTCTCGAATAAAACACCGGATTATAAATCTAACACCTATCTAAAATAATGGACAATGTTTTAAGTGCCAGTTATTCAGAGCAGGCTAAAGAAACCTGGGGGGTGGGGAAATGAAGGAAGGCTTATAAATTGAAAAGAGAGAAGATGCAACTTTAGAGTGCCATTTTCCTTTTTTCCTTTGATGACATTTAGGCTATTTCTTCAGAATGCAATAATTATTTTGTGTCTCTCACTTTGAGGCTAGTTCTGGCTACTTTTGAGCCTTCCTTAAAATCATATTTTCTCAAAGCTGCAGATCAAGAAAGAAAATGGTCCCGGAGGATGGAAAAACAACGAAATGTCTCCACGAGGAATTGTTCACTTTCTATTAATGGAAATTGAATTGCCCCCTTTCCCTGCCATCGCCAGCAGTTCACTAGTTGAGATGTTATTTTAGAAGGGCTATGAAATTGGAATAAGAGAAACCAGCCCCCCTTGAACATGTTCTGTTTCTTACATTGTAAAATTTCAGTGCGGCAAGCGCATAAAAACACCCAAGTGGATGTTCAAAAGAGGGAAAAAAAGGAGGAAAAAAAGGAAACGGTTCATACCAGCAGAAGGTTCGGTTATGCATCTTACCTGTGATTAAGAGAAATGGATTGTATATTACGTAGAGCCGGAGAAGCTGATTCCAGAGTCATCCGAGCACTTTATTACTTGGGAGACAGACTGATATCAATCACATAACAGAAAGGAGTAATGATTATTCTATAGGAATGCAGTGGCTCAGTGGCTAAGACGCTGAGCTTGTCGATCGAAAGGTCGGCAGTTCAGTGGTTCGAATCCCTAGTGCTGTATAATGGGGTGAGCTCCCGTTACTTGTCCCAGCTTCTGCCAACCTAGCAGTTCAAAAGCAGGTAAAAAATGCAAGTAGAAAAATAGAGACCAACTTTGGTGGGAAGGTAACAGCTTTCTGTGCACCTTTGGCGTTGAGTCATGCTGGCCACATGACCACGGAGATGTCTTCGGACACCGGTGTCTGTCTTTGGCTTTGAAACAGAGATGAGCACCACCCCCTAGAGTCGGGAATGACTAGCACATATGTGTGAGGGAACCTTTACCTTTACCTTTTTAATAACTATTCTACTGTATTTCTTAGTAATGTAGGATACATTAATAATCCAGTGTATAATTTTAAGTAATCATTTGCCTTTTAATCCATGAATACATGGATTGACATTAGCAACTACCCTGTTTCCCCCAAAATAAGACATCCCCTGATAATAAGTCCAATCGGGCTTTTGAGTGCATGGCAATAAGGCCAAGAGATTATTTCAGGATTCAAAAAAAATATATAAGACAGGGTCTTATTTTTGGGAAAACATGGTATATCTGTATTTATATCATCTCTCTCTCTCTCTCTCTCTCTCTCTCTCTCTCTCTCTCTCTCTCT
>WNWU01000063.1:1587516-1598393 GCA_012654045.1 Ptyas mucosa | reverse complement strand
GGAGGATTAACCAATCCCCGGCCGGATGTCCTTATAAGGACATAACAGGGTCCATGCCTAGTTGTGAGTCTGGCTTTCTAGTTGTCAATTGGGGGTGTTGAGGGCCAGTGATTAAGTTGTCAGCTGTTGTTTTCTTGTGCTGGCAAGTCCTGAGTACCTTATAAGCTGGTGGTAAGTCAGCCCTCCTGACAACTGGCCTGTTTTCATTTCCCTGGCTATTTTTGTACCTGTTCAGCCAACAATCTTAGCAGCTATGAAATTGAATGTGTGTCCTTGTTCATTCCTGTACTGTCTGAGTACCGCATTTTTTGCACTATAAGACGCACCTGACCATAAGACGCACTCCCGTTTTTGGCCTCCATGTGTCCCATTTTCGGCCTCCGTGCACCCCATTTTGGGCCTCCATGCATCCTATTTTGGGCCTCCACATGCCCCATTTTTGGCCTCCATGCACCCCACTTTTTGCCTCCGTGCATCCCATTTTCAGCCTCTGCATGTCCCATTTTCGAAGGCCAAAAATGGGATGCACCAGGGGTGAAAGGCTCCCGGTTCAGATCAGATCACCTGATCCGGTAGGGATGGCGGTAGGTGGTTCGGAGAACCGGTAGCAAAAATCCCTGCAAACCCCACCCCCCCCCCATGCCCAGCTGAGCCATGCAATCATCAGAGGCTGTTTTTTTAACTTTTAAAAGCATTTTTTCTAAAACCTCTTCCGCCAAAAAAATGCTTTTAAAAGTTAAAAAAAAAAGCCTCTGACAATCGCACCGCCCAGCTGGGATCGTCAGCGGCTTTTCAAAGCATTTTTTTCTGCAACCCCTTCAGCCAAAGAGGTTGTAGGAAAAAAAATTGCCTTTAAAAGCCTCTGGCGATCCCAGCTGATTTGCCTGATCGTCAGAGGTTTCTAAAAGCATTTTTTTTCTACAATCTCTTAAGGTTGCAGTAAAAATGCTTTAAAAAAAAAAAAGTTGGCCACGCCCACCCAGTCACATTACCCCTCCCCCCCCCACCAAGCCATGCCCACAGAACCAGTAGTAACAAATTTTAGATTTCACCCCTGGGATGCACGGAGGACAAAAATGGGGCACGCAGAGACCAAAAATGGGGTGCACGGAGGCCGAAAACGGGACACGTAAAGGCCAAAAATAGCCAAACGGTGGGCGGGGCTTCGGCAATATTCACTCCATAAGATGCATAGACATTTCCACCCACTTTGGGGAGACAAAAAAAATGTGTCTTATGGAGCGAAAAATATGGCAATTAACAAAACAAATCTCAACATTTTCAAATATTTTACTAGAAATATGAAGATGCTGACACAACAAAACAAATACAGTTATGTGTGATATTTTCAGCTTGTTTTTTTTTTTTAACAAATTAGCAACCAACCTTCTGTATAAAGTTGTTACAGTTGATGAAACCTGCATGTCTGTACTCATATACTGTACATAAATATGTGGGTGGTTATACTTCTGTTTGGACTAAAATTATTTGGGTTACTTTTTCCATAAAGTTATGTTCACATCATATTGACTGGTGCTTTTGTTTCATTGATTAAATTGTTTTCAAATGTCACTGGCTGTAATCCCTTCAAAAAAAAATAATCTCACCATTTTGCAAATCCAGAAACGGAAAAATAACATGGCAAATTTGTGACAGAACCTGTTTGTGCATTTTTTTATCCATCCTGCTATTTTCTGCTATTGATGGACACCAAGCATATGGGTGCTTAGCCTGTCTCATTATCCTTTCTCATTCAGCAAATAATTCTTTATTTTATTTTTATTTTATTATTCACATTTCTATGCCGCACACTCTCCGAGGACTCTGGGTGGCTTACACCAAAGACAATATACTAAATAGCATATTGCCTCCAACAATCTGGGTCCTCATTTTACCCACCTCGGAAGGATGGAAGGCTGAGTCAACCTTGACCCAGTGAGATTTGATCCGCTGATCTGCTGAACTAGCAGTCAGCTGAAGTAGCTGCAGTACTGCACTCTAACCAGTGCGCCACCTCGGCTCTTCACTGAATACTGATATTTAAAATTATATTTAACATTTTTTTCTTTCTTCATTCATTTATTAGACCAGTGTCCCACCTGCCCTCCAGTGTCTCAGAGGAATTTTCATCACATTTGTTGTTGTTAGTTGCGAAGTCATGTCCGACCCATCACGACCCCATGGACAATGTTCCTCCAGGCCTTCCTGTCCTCTACAATCCTCTGGAGTCCATTTAAGCTCACGCCAACTGCTTCAGTGACTCCATCCAGCCACCTCATTCTCTGTCGTCCCTTTCTTCTTTTGCCCTCAATCTTTCCCAGCATTAGACTCTTCTCCAGTGAGTCCTTCCTTCTCATTAGGTGGCCAAAGTATTTGAGTTTCATCTTCAGGATCTGGCCTTCTAAAGAGCAGTCAGGGTTGATCTCCTCCAGGACTGACCAGTTTGATTGCCTTGCAGTCCAAGGGAGTCTTCTCCAGCACCATAGTTCAAAGGCCTCAATTCTTTGGCGCTCAGCCTTCCTTATGGTCCAACTTTCACAGCCATACATTGCAACTGGGAAAACCATCGCTTTGACTATACGCACTTTTGTTGGCAGGGTGATGTCTCTGCTTTTTAGAATGCTGTCTAGATTTGCCATAGCACTCCTCCCCAGGAGCAAGCATCTTTCAATTTCTTTTAATTTCATCACATATCTCTTTCCTAACCTCCATCAGTTCAGGCTCCAGCAATACGATTGTGAGATTAATACTCTATCCTGTCTTCATATCAATCTCCATGGAATACTTGCTTAAGCTTTCTGTTTTTCATTTTTGTTTCAACCCTGGTAAATTATTTTGTCTTATTAGCAACCAAGATCACATTGTTTGGTTCTTAGTCGAGGCCTTACGGCTCACCGCTAAGAAGAATAAAATGCAACTGATTCATGCAAAATATTACTGCATCCCTCCAGGCTACTGCCAATAGATTACTGTCAGTAATAAATAAATATTGCATTAATTGGCCATCTTAAAGCTTCTCTATACCCCTTTAGACCAAATTAAAGTCACTAACCCATCAAATATTATCACACAATCGATCAGACGTATTTGGGCAATGCATGCTTTCAGAAGACGTCTCTAAATTTCCCCCTCTCAGATTTTCATAAAATTAGAATCAAAACAAAAAAACAAATAACATTGATAGAACAGCACTGGTATGCATCTATGCATCTTATAGAGCAGACCCAAAGGAATTCTGACATTTCTTGAATCTAACATTTTTATATGTTATTCTCTAAAAATCTAACGTTTTGCTAGAATCCAATATGCACTTACTTAGGAGTGTATCTCCTTGAATTCAATGGGGATAGTATCTGGGTAGATTCATACTATATATAGGACTGCACATTAAGTCATAATGAACTCTGTATATTGCTTTTCAATAATGTTTAAGGAATTGAGTTACAATCAACGAGACACTAAACATTAGCAATAGTGCAACAGTAAGAACAAAGCTTTATAATTGGGGAAAGTTAAAATTGGCAAAACCCATTGTCTAGCATGGAGGGAAATGAAGAGAGGGAGGGGGTAGGATGCAAAGAGAAGGATTCTAACTCCTTTCTTACACATACAGTAGTGGCCAAAATTGTGGAAACCTTTTGGGAAAAATGTATTTTCGAGGTTTGATGGCTAATAACACCACTTTTTTTGGAGTAGTATCATAAAATTATATATCAATTGAAAGATAAGTTAATCAAGAATGTAATGCAACAAAGGTGGCACAATTATCTGTATTCTATGAAAAGTTATAGCCAAATAATCAGAAAAAGGAAGCACATTTTGCTTAGGTTGATATCACGTAGCTTTCCTTCATCTGATTGTAGCCAATGAGCATGAGTGTTTAGAGAGCCAATCAGGTGTCATCTTGTTTTGGCAATGAGCCAATCAGACACAGTAGGATTCCGTTATTGATGTCATGTATTGAAGCTGAGAGGAGGACATTTGTCAGTGTGTTATGTGATCGCTATCAAGTTGGTTGGGGGTTTTGTGTGTGTGTGTGTGTTCTTTCATTTGGCGAGCTTGTAAAATGTAATAAAATTAAAGTAATGGTGCAAAGAGTTGACTGGTCACTCAGAAAGCGATGTAAAATAGTATTATTAAGTGAACAAGGCTACAGTTATAAAGAAATTAGAAGAAAAATTGGTGGAAACTTAACCAAAGGTGGCATTTCAGGGGTGGATTCCTCCCGGTTCGGCCAAGCCAGCAGCGGTGATGATATGATGTCACCGAACCAGAGGTGTAAGGAGACTCACTCACTACAAAACCACACTGGTAGAGGCAGGAAAAGATACACAACAGCAAGTGATGATAGAAGAATTAAGAGGCTGTGCCTGTGTGACAGAAGAAAATCATACAAGATGAAATGGTGCAATGCAATGTGAAGTTGAGTGCAAGGACTGTTTGGTGCAGACTGCAGGAATTTGGCCTAAAATCTAAGAATTCTTAAGAAATCTAAGAAAAAAAGCCACTTTTATCTTTCAAACAAAAGTTGAAAAGACTAAACTGGGCTAAAACCCATGTTACCTGGACAGAGGATATATAATTTTATGGTACTACTCCAAAAAAAAAAAAGTGGAGTTGAACCTCAAAAATACTGTACACTTTTCCCAAAAGGTTTCCACAATTATGGCCACTATTGTATATTTTGCATCACTGAAACAGTGAAGCTAAGCGATGCACCATATAATTAATGCCTCTTGTAGTTTAGCTCTCAAGTCATCTGTTACGTCGCTACGGACAGCCTGTAGCAGAACTGGAATAGGTCAAAGCAGCATCTGTATAGAGCCAATTCAGGAAGCAGAGTCCCTTGTTTATAGGCCAACTGCAAGAGGCTGAGAGAAGGATCTCAACAATTATTCCAGCCCTTCAGAATGTCCTTTGAAACAGCCTAGATTTAAGGTGCGCGAACTATGACAGAGAAAGCCAGAGAAAATGGCATGATGCTGAGAAAACGAGAAACATATTTAAACATATTTACCCTAACCCCCCCAGCTGTTTTGGGAGGCAAAGGCTTTCCCCCCCAGTGCTGTTTTGGGATGTGAGACCGAAAGGGGGGGGGGGTTGTGCGTGCATGCAGGGGTCACATGCGCATGAAGGGGGGTCGTGCACATGTGCAGAGGGGTGGGGCATGCGGGAGGGGCATTGCATTATGGGTGTGGGCACATGCTTTTGGCACCTGAAGGAAAAAAGATTAGCCATCACTGTCCTAGGGAATTTATATGCCTTGCAGAAGGCCAGTAGAATTAAAAAAAAACCTCATGCAAAATCAGCATATGGTAGCTATTATGGTATATCAATGTAGCTGTAGACCATAGCTACAGCCCTGCATACATTTCTGGTGATCTCGAATCCCAGTACCGTGCCTAAAATGACCTTTTTCAAATGGGCACAGACTCAGCACTGTATATACCGTGTTTCCCCCAAAATAAAGCCCTGTCTTATATTTTTTTGAACCCCGAAATAAGCACTGGGCTTTATTTTCGGAGAGGTCTTATTATTTTGGGGCGCGTGGAGCAAGATGGGGCTTCTCTTGCCATCTTACCTGATTTCCACCTCTGCGTTTAAATATTTTCAGGGAGGGTTTATTTTCGGGGGGAGGCTTATTTTAGTGCATGCGCTCAAAAGCCCGATTGGGCTTATTATCAGGGGATGTCTTATTTTCGGGGAAACCTGAGTGGCGCAGCAGACTAATGCTACTGTTAAAGGTAATATTTAGCTTCCAGCTGCCTGCAATTACTGCAAGTTCAATTCTCACCAAGCTCAAGGTTGACTCAGCCTTCCATCCTTTCTAAGATAGGTAAAATGAGGGCCCAGTTTGTGGGGGCAATAAGCTGACTGTGTATAGAATATACAAAAGTATGAAGGCTATTGCTTAACGCATTGTAAGCTGCCCTGAGTTTCTGGAGAAGGGTGGCATATAAATCAAAATATAAAAAATAAATGATAATAATAATAATAATTAAAAAAAAACCAGGGTAGAACGGACAGGGGGAAAATGTGCTAATTGGGATGAGTCCATGAAGGTCTTTAAAAGTAGGCATTTCGTTTTAAATCGAAAGCAGAAACCAATTAGCTACCAGTAGATCACGTAGTACAAATACATTGGGGTTCCACAGGATAAACTATTATTTTTTTAAATGTTTCCTTACCTTTTAATTTATCCATGCAGATCTAGCCAAAGAGATTGATGTTACAGGAGACATTTTCCAGAGGTAGCTACAATAAAATGTTCTTTATACTGCCTCATTTCCTTAGGGGAAATGTTTTGTAACACAAGATTGGCTTTACTAGGAGCTAGAACAGAGGCAGAAACAGGAATTATACATATTTCTATATAATATACTAAAAGTGACAGCTAGATGCAAAGATTAGATGTTGAAAGATGGCAACACTGTGTATGTTTTAATGATATCGTTATTGTCATTAGAAGGGTGGACTAAAATGCTGAACAACTAAATAATGAACGCCTATATTTTAACACAAATATGGATGATAACATTACAATTACATAACTATGATTTAAGTAACAAATAATATTGATGTATCGGAATGAATGATACCCAGATGCCTCATTGTTCATGTATTGATATGAAGAACGGTTGCAGGAATTGAGTATGTCCAGTTTAATGAAAAGAAGCACTACGGGAGATAGCAGTGTTCCAATATCTCAGGGGCTGCCACAAAGAAGAGGGAGTCAAGCTATTCTCCAAAGCATCCAATGGTAGGGCAAGAAGCAATGGGTGGAAACTAATCAAGGAGAGAAGCAACTTAGAACTAAAAAGAAATTTCCTGATAGTTAGAACAATTAACCAGTGGAACAACTTGCCTCCAGAAGTTGTGAATGCTCCAACACTGGAAGTTTTTAAGAAGAGGTTGGATAACCAGTTGTATGAAGTGATGTAGGGTTTCTTGCCTAAGCAGGGGGTTGGACTGGAAGACCTCCAAAGTCCCTTCCAACTCTGTTATTCTATTCTATTCTATTCTATTCTATTCTATTCTATTCTATTCTATTCTATTCTATTCTATTCTATTCTATTCTATTCTATCCTATCCTATCCTATCCTATCCTATCCTATCCTATCCTATCCTATCCATATTCGACGATAATGATGATAATGATGATGTTAATGAATAATCATCATCATCATCATCATCATCATCATCATCATCATCCAATTGTTCCTATTGTAATTGGAGCCCTTGGAGCAATACCCAAAGGACTACCCCGCTATTCAGAAATTCTAAATTTATCGGACTTGAACATTTTGACTCTACAAAAAACCACCTTACTCGGAACAGCTTACATCCTCCGACAATACCTTAACAGTTCCTAGGTCCTTGGTTAGGACTCCAGCTGCTGAGCTATTAACCAGCCTCAAAGGATGTGAATCTCACTAAAGATTAAATAATAATAATAATAATAATAATAATAATAATAATAATAATAATAATAAAAGCTTACTAACTTCAGTTGACAAAATATTCCAGATAGTGGAAGCCATTGCAAGATTGTAGTGAACCTGCTCAGTCACAGAATGTTTCAGTTCTTACAACAGACTTCTAGTCGAAATTTCTCCCTCTCCCTCTCCTAGATACTCTGGATTTTGTCCCAATCAGTGGCTTTTACCAGAGGGCAGTCTAAATGGTAGCACTCAGGCACTGATCACAGCAGCACAACAATAGGGACTAATTAGAAGCAGGTGCAGAAAGGTTTTAGGGACAGAACACAGACCAACACATACAGGCAAGAATAGCACACATTGAATTACACAACTAAGTAGCTGGTATTGTGTTCTGTGTATGGGCTAAACCAGGAGTATCAAACTCAATTTCATTGAGGGCTACATCAGGGTAGTATTTGACCTCAGAGGGCCGGGGGGGCTGACCATGGTGGGAGTGGCTGGGGTGGGAGTGGCCATGGTGGGTGTAACACCACAGGTGTCCAGGCACCTGTGTTGGCCAAGTGCTAAAACAGGACTTCCCCAAGACCCTCCCTCACTCTCATTACAATCTCCTTCCTTCCTTCCTTCCTTCCTTCCTTCCTTCCTTCCTTCCTTCCTTCCTTCCTTCCTTCCTTCCTGCTTCTTTTTCCTTCCATCTTTTTTTTTTTAATTTGATTTATATGCCGCCCTTCTCCGGAGACTCAGGGCGGCTTACAATGCGTTAAGCAATAGCCTTCATACTTTTGTATATTTTATACAAAGTCAGCTTACTGCCCCCACAATCTGGGTCGTCATTTTACCTACCTTAGAAAGGATGGAAGGCTGAGTCAACCTTGAGCCTGGTGAGCTTAGAACTTGCAGTAATTGCAGGCAGCTGAATGTTAATCACACAGCTTTAGTCTGCTGCACCACCAGGCTCTTTTTCTCCTTTCTTCATTCTCCTCTCTTCTTCCTTCCCCTCTTTCCTTACTTTTCCTTCCTTGCTCTCTTCCCATCTTGCCTTCTTTTTCTTCGTCTTTCCTCTTTCCCATTCTCCTTTCCTATCCCTTCTTGCATGCTCAAATGCAAAAGGGGAAACATTTCTCCTTTTGTTTTGTTTCTAGTTTGTTTTGAAAGGCTCCATTTTTGCTAGCACAGGCACCGCAGGTCATCGGTCCTTTGCTCTTTCCAGGCCAGCCCTGTGGGCCAGATCTAAGAATCCATGGGCCAGATGCGGCCATGGGCCTTGAGTTTGACACCCCTGGGCTAAACTATTCAAAGTCCAGATGGTAGATCCCAAAGAAGATTGTGGAGATTAACAGGGCTATGATCCTGTGGGACTTCTAGGTCCAGACAGTCAGAAGATACTGACCAGTCAACCAGACATCATGGTAGCAGACAAGGACCATAAGACAGCAGTGGGGAGAGATGTAGTAGCAACATCAGGAAGAAGGAGGGTGAGAAGCTGAAGAAGCAGGGGTGCTATTCAGCAGGTTCTGACAGGTTCTAGAGAACCAGTAGCGGAAATTCTGAGTAGTTCGGAGAACCAGCAAATACTACCTCTGGTTGGCCCCAGCATGGGGTGGGAATGGAGATTTTGCAATATCCTTCCCCCAGGAATGGGGTGGGAATGGGGGTTTTGCAGTATCCTTACCCTGGAGTGGGGTGAGAATGGAGATTTTGCAGTATCCTTCCCTTGCCAAGACCACCAAGCCACGCCCACAGCACCGGTAATTTAAAAATTTGAATTCCACCACTGTGAAGAAGTATCAGAGCCTGAAAGAAAGGACTTGTACTAGGCAGGCTGATTTTGCATAGCTTGTGAGATCAATCATTAGCTAGAGGACTACCAACTGCTAAGGCTGTCCATTAATCCTAAACTTTAATTGAGAAAATCTGAAGGAACCTATAACCCTCACGAAAGGCTGTCGAAACCCACTGGTTCAGTAGCAACATTAGTCATTTAATTCTCTCAACGCTGCCTTCTGAGTCATTAAGTTACTTCCCTCTCAAGCTTGTGACAACAGGAATATGGAAATATCCATGAAAGTTTGATAATCACCACTTTTGTTTTTCACATGTCCTGGTATAACCCAGAGCCCTCAACCTCCCTGCTGGCAAAATTACCACCTTTTATAAGTATGTTGGATTGCGACACATTGGAAATGAAGCCTTTAATTTTTTTTAACACCCAATCATGCTATTCTACCCCCCTCCATTTTAAAGGGAAATTAATGTTCTGTCTCTGATAAGATTCATCAATCTAAATTTAAAACAAAACAAAACTGTTGAGAAAAAAATGAGACATCATTTCCAGAGAAGCCCAGACTCATATATTAAATAAAGATTAAAAATGGGAAATTCACTGAACTTTTACAGCAAGGTGCTTTAATTAATATAGTTTTAGATCTTGGGTTTGACCACACAGGGGGTGGGGAAACGGCACAAAATTACATCCCACAGCAGAATCCATCTTAGGGTTCTATTTATTCACAGCGTGAAATCGGGGCTAACAAAATCTAATATAACATAAAAAGGGAAAGGAAACATCAATAACCCAATGCAAAGACTGTACGTAATGTATTATTTATGGGGTGTAACCACTTGTTACATAAAAATGTAATGAAAGAAAATAATAATAATAAAGCGTTGTCTGTTACAGCAAATATATCTGAACTAGCAAGCAGAATGTGATACGTTAGGCCAGAATTGATTAAAATCATCTTGAGAAGAATTCCATATTGTTATGGTCAAACAGAAATTCCTTAAGAATTTCAATAGTCTGTTTTTGTTTTTTGTTTTTTTTTCATTCAGGATGCAGCCATTGTCAAACCACTGTGAACTGCTACCTCTTCCCTACTTCGCATCCCTAATTATCTCGCCTAGTAGTATGTAATACTTTCTACAGAGATGCCGTAGAATGTATTAAGAACTGCTTATTTATGACCAACTAATAATGCACTAATACACTTCTGAGTGAAATATCATCTTAATTAACGGCTCATATTGCTGAGGCAGGTAAACTATGCAAAGTTAAGAATATGCTTAATATTAGCAGTGATGAACAAGGATGGATACACCAGCAGAGGAGTGAACAGTTTTTGTGGGCAGGCATGGATTCTTTAGTTAGCTTCACGGCATCTCAAATTCTTTGGAAAGACATTGCTTGGGTTTGAGCATGACAACCAGACTGCCTGACGCATCTAATGAGTATAGCTGAGTTCAACACTAAAAACTAAAGAGAGCATGAAAGTAGAACTTTGTATCTCCTTCAAAACTCAAAGTGGTAAAAGAGGAGGAGGAGGAGGAGGAGGAGGAGGAGGAGAAGGAGAAGGAGAGGAGAAGGAGAAGGAGAAGGAGAAGGAGAAGGAGAAGAAGAAGAAGAAGAAGAAGAAGAAGAAGAAGAAGAAGAAGAAG
>WNWU01000063.1:1556504-1570823 GCA_012654045.1 Ptyas mucosa | reverse complement strand
TATATGCCATTATATATATAGCCATTTGCTAAGAAGAAGTTGCTAAGAAGATTTGGGCAATAAGAACTCTTATTGCCCAAATGGAAAAGAAAGTAATTAGCAGTTGGTTTCCAATATTCTTACCACCGGTTTGCCGTGCCTACGCACTCTCGCTTCGCTCTTGCATGTGCCTTCACCGCATGCTTTTTGCTCACGCACGCACCTTCCATGCATCTCCTGGCCTTGAAAACATTGCTAAATAGGAGGGCATTACATTGGGACAAATGAGTGGCCACCAGCAGTTGCCACTACTGGTTCGCTGAATACCATCTCTGGAAATATTTATATATTGTTTTTACCCTCTTAAACTGACCACCATGTCTGCCAATTGAGGATCATCTTTTTGTCAGAAGAAATGTTCATTTTCCCCATACATAAAATGATTTATACCCCATACTTTATATCACTGTTTCACTGGAATTTTTGACATAATTGGGGCAATTTTTTATTTCCCTTCACCAATTAAAAGCAGCAAAATTAATTTTCTGGCTGTCATAAAAGCAAACTTGATCTTAAGAGGAAAGGGGGGGGGGAAGAACTATAAATCACTTCCCTGTAAAAAAACCCGACTCATTTTCCATTCGGAAAAGATGCACATTATCGTATCATCCTGCAGTGCAGAAAACCACAAAATATCACTACATTTTAGTGGCTTTTATCTCTGTTGTTCTCACTCTATAAATGAAAGAGACGAAATAGAGAATGAAACAATATAATCAGCTTGTTTTTCCCCCCCGCTGAGTGACAGCACTTCTTATTTCTATAACCACCCATCTCACCCAAGTGACTCTGGATGGCTTGCAACGACTAAAAAATCAGAACCAAATAGAAAAACGTTATAAGCAAATAGGCAGATATATAAAGACCCCCAAATAAAACATTAAAATTAATCATAATTAGCAGCAGAATCCATCGCTACGCCACATTCAACACAATGATTGTAGAAGCTCTCCACCACGCCCACAAGCACAAGGCAAAGCCATTTCTTTTCTTTTTTTTTAGAAAAACACTTTTTGTTATTAAATTACAGAGTATTATAAAATATAAAATACAAAAGTAAATAGAAGAACAGTGAGGGGGGAGGGGAAAGGGGTAAGTGAAGTGAGGAAAGATAAGGGTGGGAGAAAAAGAAAAAGAAACATTGACTTCCAACTCTCTCTGTTACAGTAAAATAAGGCATTAATATCAAATCACAGCTTTTTGCTTTTCCATAATAGAATTGTTGGAAGAAATATCCTTCTGTGTTCAGCTCCAAGTGGGGAAAAAGACCCTGGAAACATGGAGACTGCTTGGAAAGATGATTTAATGGTGGACAGGATCACATGGCTTGAGTTCCTGAACAAAAAAAGGGCTGAGATATAGCGAGTCACCAGGTTTTATGCTTTCTCTGGCTTTGAACTTCCTGGGGCCCCGAAAGAGTATCCTGATTGGTTGTCAGACTCCCAGGGGGTGGGGGTCTTAGATAGCCTTGCTGGCTGATGTAATCTTCCCAGGTGCCATGTGGTGAGTTTCTGTTCTAGATGGGTCCCATTGTCTTGCAGATGAGATCCATTGAGAAAGATTGAGTTTCTGCCTCTGGCCCATTAACAAAAGGGTGGGGGCAGGAAAGGTGGGAGCTGCTTTGTCTTTAAAACATGCTTCTCCATTTCTCATCCAGGGAAACATAATATTCTGCCTTTTTAATATTTCCCAAAATATTTCATTCTTCTAGGAAAGGGGTGGGTGCTAACCTCCTACAGTATGAACAAGTCATTTCTATAAAGATCTATCAATCTAATCTGTAAAACCCGTAATCAGAGTTTCCTTCTTTTCCACATCAAGCACAAAGCTCAAAGAGAAAAGGAGAGGAAGAAAGGGAGGGGAAATAAGAATAGGAGAGAAAGTTAGGAAGGGAGGAAGGAAGGAGGAGGGGTGGAAAGGAAGGGGAAGTAGAGAAGCGGTAGGAGAGGAGGAAAGAAGAAACTAGAAAAGGATAGAAAAAGGAAGGGAAGGGAAAGAGAGGAGAAGAAGAAGAATTGTTGTAAAATAAGGGAGGTATAATGGTAGAAAGGTAACCCCGAACATGTTCAAATTTATTAGGATGAAGAATGAATCAATATGAAAGTTAAAAGAAAATATATATAATTAACAATGGATAAGATAACTAACTGAAATAATGTTAAGAAACTAGGATTTGAGGGCGGATGGTGATGCTGTTTATATATTAAGTATAGAAGTATTAAGATAAGATAAAAAAAAGTATTGAAAAAGAATATTTTGGCAAAAATTGTAACTATGTAAAATGAAATTGGATATGATAAGTTGTATAAGATATGACACGGCCAATATTCTGTTCATAAAAGATGTGTGTGCATCAGGGATTGGTTCTACTTACCTTTACTACCGCCCCCTCAATCTCTGATCAGAGATTGAGGGGGCGGCTTCGTTGGCTTCAGAGGAAAATGGGGAAGGGCAGGAACAGTCAGGCCAGGCCCTTTCAGGATTAGGACAGCTTGTAGACAGGGAGGAACAGGGGCAGGATGAACATGAGAGACAGAGCTCAGGCGATGAACAAGGACCACCCCCTCCTGAACCAAGAGCATGGAGAGTGGAGAGAAGATGAGAACAGCACAGACTAAGCAGGCTACTTGGGAGAAGAGTGTCTCACTCATCTTCATAAGGCACATCTGGGGAATGAGACTTAAGGAGACACTGTGGGGGAGGGGATTTTTTCAGGAACAAACACTGAATTCCTGAAGTGTGGAGTGCAGACGTTTGAACTTCCCAAGAGTCCTTGCATTATTTCTGGTTTTCTGGACTAATTAACCGAATCCTTTGCTTCCTGAATGCCTTGATTTGCCCTGCTGGATTTAGTGCTGTGCAGCCTTGGTGTACACCGCACTGGGCTGGACTATTTGCAGCCAGAGGCTGCTTGAGGTGTGTGTGGGCGATTGTCATCACTTTGCTCTGGGACTTGCCAGAAACGTGGGAGCGTTTGGGGAAATTTGGAGCAATAAAGGGGTGGTTTGAACGCCAGCTGCCTGTGTTCTCTGCCATGCCCCAGCTCATAAAAACTCCCAACATGTATAACCTCAATAAGGGGAACTTAGAATTTAAAGAGCCAGTCCAAAGAGGATCCTATAAAGCAGGAGTGTCAAACTTGTGGTTTCACGTTGCCATCATGTGATGCATTGCGACTTTTTCCCCTCGTTAAAATGGGGGTGGGGGTGCGGGTGGCCAGCTCATGATGCATCTGGCCCGTAGGCCGCGAGTTTGACAGCCCTGCTTATAAAGCATCCTGATTCTCTGTTGGTTTAGATCCCAGTCTCGTTACATATCACATTAATGATTTGGAAACACTGTTTTACCAGTTCATTTACTTCCATTAACTCTGCGACAATGGCAAACAGTATTTATTAATTTTACACTTGCTGGAAAAAGACTGTGTCGCCTAAGTATTCTATTTAAAACCTCTTAAGGTCGATTTAGAATTCCAAATTTACCTTGCCATTATGAGGCTTTCCACTTATGAAATATTGTACGGTTATTAGCAGAAGCTGGATCTGGGTTGAAACAGAGGGCCCAGAAATACCACTGGGATGCCAAAAAATTCTTTATTCCTATCAGACACGCTTAAAAGGTTTAAAGCCATTGACAATCCTTTTTGGAGTGCTAATTTTTGAAATCTGAGCGAAATGGCTAAAAGTTTTTTCCCTGTGCTCTTTCTTTCTTTTTTATTTCAGGCATCCTAAATTCTCTGCTTTCATTTGCTGAACCAAGGATCAATCAGAAATTAAACAGACGGTGAGATTTTTATCGTTCCGACAATCCTATTAATTCAGGGTTGATAATTAAGGAGTTAACGTCTTCAAAATATGCTTGGCTATTTCAGTTACGTTTTAGATCTTTCCTTGTTAATTCAGAAATAAAAGTCCCAGCAAACGGATTCTTGATAAACTTTGAAGTAGAGAAGTTGAATCCTTCACATTCAGCTAGAGGAATTATCTCTAAATTACATAATGTATTCAACAATCAAACATACCAGCCTCTAATTGGTTGGAAATACCCAGGGAGAAAGATTTTCAATAAGAAATTAAGAATCAAAACTGAATTAAAATGTGGAAACCAGTGTCATCATCCTCAGACCAAATTAAATACATTTTCCTTAAACTACATGTAATCCTCTACTTATAACAGTTCCTTTAGTGACCGTTCAAAATTAGTGAAAACTGAAAACTACTTATCACTGTTTGTCATACTTATGACCGTTGCAGCATTTCTGTTTTGCCCCAGCTACAGACCCCAAAGAACACAGCACACACAAACCTTAGTTTACTAAATTAAATCAGTCTTTTTCAAATAAAAGCTGTTAATTAACTTTCTTAACAGCCTACAAGAATCCAAAGAATAAATAATTGTAATCTTACTACGGTTGGCAGAAAGCCCAGAAGCAATTTGCAGGACACTGATAAGAGAACTAAGTTCAGGACACGAAGGAGAGTGAACGAAGTTGTTCCCTGCAAATTGCCTCAGTCGTCGTCCTTCCTTAAATAAGCTAAGGGAGTGGCCAATTAGCCCCAAGCCTTACACTCGAGGAGCCCTCTTCCTGAGTAACCACTCCTGCCTTTTGGCAGCCCTGCGTGCTCGTGCATTGAGAAGAGGCTCCTCCACTTCACTCTCTTCACTTGAAGGAGCCTCTGGAGGTTCTGAAGGCCTCTCGCACCACATCTTCTTCAGCCTCCTCACTGTCCGACTTGAGCGCCGGCTGCAAAGTCTGCTGGCGCGACACCACACCAGCCTCCTCCTCGTCGGGATCAGCCACAATCCGCGCAGCCCACTGGTGGGCCACAACAGCTGACTGCTTCAGTGACTCCATCAAGCCACCACGTTCTCTGCCATCCCTTTCTTCTTTTGCCCTCCATCTTTCCCAGCATTAGGCTCTTCTCCAGTAAGTCCTTCCTTCTCATTAGGTGGCCAAAGTATTTGAGTTTCATCTTCAGGATCTGGCCTTCTAAAGAGCAGTCAGGGTTGATCTCCTCTAAGACTGACTGGTTGGATCGCCTTGCAGTCCAAGGGACTCACCTTATAAAGTAGTATTCATTTTTATTGGAATGGTTGACAAGAGAAATGAAGTTATGTCCATGTGTCTTTTCCATGTGGTCTGGAGAATTTTGGGAGATTAATAAGATACCGTAAATCGAAGAATGAATATGCATCCACAACCTTTGTTAAATATATTGTTAGAGTCTAATGTAAGTTACTTTAAAGAATTAGTGGCATTTGGAATGTCCATCGTTAAGCCTTGGAAAAAATAAAAGTAAGAGGTTAAAACCGTAGTAACAAAATGTTTGTCCATAGCTGCCAGAATTGAGAAATTGACCTACCACTTTTCAGCTGCTTTCTGGTTCAGTTAAATTTAAAGTCTCCTCAAATACATGGTCTGAGTTAATATCTTATTGTAATGAAACTTAATGAAACCATCGTTATTTTATGTCCAGATGAATGCATTTATGTGTTCAGGAATATTAAAGAATTATTAATATCTAGTTTTATGAATTGTTTTTGTTGTTTCCTTTTTAAGCCTTATATGTACATGTTGAATTTTAGTGCACTGTTCATAGGTGTTGAATATATTTTAGAAATATTTTTGAAGGAGGAGGTGAAGCAGAAGGAGCAGAAGAAGAGTAGAAGCAGAAGCAGCAGAAGGAGAGGGAAGGAGGAGGAGGGGAGGAGGAGGAGGAAGAAGAAGAAGAAGAAAAATGGCAAAACTATGGACCCTTGATGTTCCTGATGAAAATCTTCTTCTGATATGACCAGGCAACTCAAGCAAGCAAGTCAAAACTTTGCTATCTATCATATGCTTGGAGAAATTCACATGATGGTGATCTTCATTATGTAGTAAGAAAGTTGGATGAGACTACTTAAACCAGATCCTTTGGGACATTTTTTTCTTAGACAAAATTGATAGCACCATAAACAATAATATATATATATTAATGATCTGCAAATGAACTAAGATTCCAATTGCTCTGCTTGCATAAGGGTTAAATGTTTAGCAAATTACATATGTAAAAACTGGTGTGTGTTTTTTTTCTTGAGCATCAAATGTATATGTACATAAATATATCTCTGTCAGGGTACTTGTCCTCTAGAAAGCTATCCTCCCAGAATTCAGTGTGGTTTCCACCATGATAGTGTTTCAGATGTGAGTGATTGGGGAAACTCAATCAGTTACATTTTTAGGTTATATACAGTTTCTTTTCTCTGGAAAAAAAATGGTCTTTTCTGGGTTTTTTAAAATTGTTTTTACTCTTCTAAAGTTCAAAATTAGAAACTGAATTGCTTTTTTTTTCTTATCCTTTCCTCTTATTTTTTTTTTCCTTGCATTTTAGTTGTCGAATTTACTTTATTCATTTCTTTTCAATTTGTACAAATTATATTAAGGAACAATACAACAGAGACCTTAATACTTAAGTAACCAACTGAAGATAGAAACCTTACTGTAAAACAATTATTTTGATGCAATCTACGGTGGGTTTTTTTTTTAATGTTATCTTCAGTTCTGGATATAAATAATCTTATGCTCACTGATATTTTAAATCTTAAGTAACACTGAGATAACACTTCTCCCTTTTTTACCTTTGATGGTCTGAGTTAGCTAAACATTAGAGTGTTAATAATCTGAACACACTCAAAACTGTAGAAATGGTGGTGGACATACTATCACCTCTTACAATACTAGACAACAGTAACAACAATAGAGACCTTCAAATTTCTAGGTTCTACCATATCTCACAACTTAAAATAGACACCCAACATCAAAAATGTCGTCATAAAGCACAACAAAGAATGAGCTCGATGGAGGATGAACTCATTCCTGGCATGACAGAAACTGGGTTAATTAATTACTCTGAACTGCTGACCAAAAGAGATTTATGAGGGGACAGTTTGCAGGTCAGTGAAAAGGAGGAGGAGCTGCCTTCCATGTTAGATCCGAGAGACACAGGGCAGAGAAAAGACAAGAGCAAAGGAGATCTGCCAGATTACTTGGGAGAAGGCCTCACCCATCTTGATGGGCTGCACTGGAAAACTACTTATCATGGCAGGCAGAGGGAGGTGTTTCTTGGAACAACATGTTTGCTTTATGGTTGTGTGTTTGTTCATGCTTCCTGCTTGACTTTGTGGCTTGGAACTTCTGAACTTTGAACTCCTCTTGCCAAGTGAGCTCTTGTTGGACTGGAAGACCTTTAAGGTCCCTTCCAACCTTATGATTCTATGCATCTATTGATATTCATCGGGGTGGGTTCTACTTACATTTACTACCGGTTCACAAGAGGATCGCGCACACGCAATTGCTTTGCTCGCGCACTGCCATGCTTCTGCGCATGCACAGATCTCCAATGATGACATCCGGGGCAGTGGGTGGGGCCTCCTGCTGGTTTTACTACTGGTTCTTGCGAACCGGTTGAAACCAGGGGCAACCCACCACTGGCATTCATATAAGAGCATAATCTGGTGGCATAATCTGGTTTCAATTTTGACAAACTCTTCACCTTTCCGATATGTAGCCGATACAGCATATGACTACACAATTGCCAGTCACAGGTTTGGTGATAGTTAATTACTTTAAATGAGTGTATTTTGCCTCCAAAATACGCATTTGGGAACTTTGGTCTCTTTCAAGAGCCGTTGCTTTGTAAGTTCCTTTATTTAACTTTATTCTTATCACTCCAAAGCAAATCAGGAGGATTTAGTGTTTTCTCCAATAAACACATACATGTATAAATGCCATCATTTGCATGCCCTTAACACATTCGGTTTATGCGGAATATATTTTGCACAGATGCATTTTCCCAAATATTAACAGTGATATCTCTTCATCTACCCATACCTCGGGGCGGGAAGTGGGAGGGAGAAAGAGAAAGAGAGGGAGAGAGAGAGAAATAAGCAGCTTATTCTTCAAAATACCTCATTGATTGAAATGACTTGGTACTTTCCCAAAGGTAATACTTTCCTACTTTGTGATAAAGTAGGCCAAGGAGATGCCCAAAAGGAAGGCATAAAAGGGGATTTATGCCACATTATGCAAGATCTGCCTCTTTTGTAAAGTTCAGAGAGATCCACAATAAGTATTCTGTCCTGCAAGTTGAAGTCTGAATTTCTGCATTTTCTGTAGCGGATTTTTTTTCGTTCTTGCTTGCTGTCCATGAATAGACTTATATAATATCTCTATAAATAGCCGATGACCACTTTTGCCATCTTTGATTTGTTCTGCAGGCCTCCAATCATAACTTGATATGTACAATAGGCAGTTGCCATCTTCTGTGTCCTGGACGACAAGAAAATCCACGTGTCCTTCTAAATGTATACAGGTAGTCCTTGATTTACGACCACAATTAACCCCAACATATATGTTGCTAAGTGAGATGCAGTGATTTCAATTCCAACTCTGAACTGAGTTTCACCTGAAGGCAAGTTAGAAATGATATTTCTTTTGTCCAAATATTTACTTGGTGGTATCTTCTCTTTTGTATAGGTAAAGAAATTCAGGCAATATCTTTTGCAGGATACAACCAGAGGTGAGATTTAGACGGTTCGGACTGGTGATCGGTAGTGGTGATCTGCAGGAGGGTCCACCCACTCGCCCGGGTGCAATGTTCTGACCTAGGCCTCTTGAGTCAGTAAAACACACGAGTAGTCCCAAAAACCTCTTTTATTTTAACAGCTGTGAATTCTGTTCATTCACAGATGAGTCCCAAATAGTTGTAAAGAGTCCTTCGGGATAAGGCTGATAATCACCCATCTTTATCTCCCTTGACACACTGCCAAAGACCTAATTGGCAAAGCCACACAGAGTCCAGAATCAAACAGACTTTAAACTGCACAGAATTAACATGCACCTTTGGCGTTTAGTCATGCCGGCCACATGACCATGGAGATGTCTTCGGACAATGCTGGCTCTTTGGCTTTGAAACAGAGATGAGCACCACCCCCTAGAATTGGGAATGACTAGCACGTATGTGCGAGGGGAAGCTTTACCTTTACCTTATAGAGAAATTGATTTCCAGCCCTCTATGTTATGGAAGAATGGCCAAAGAAGAGAACCGAGAACTGGAACAACAGACAACATGTTGTCTACTAATATTAATCCTAGTTGTTAAGGAATTTGCAGAGCAACCCTTGAGTAGCAAGAGTGTGCACATGAAAGTGATTGAGGGTAGTTATAAAATAACACAGCCAACACAGAGATATACTGAGTTGTGTTTACTAAGAAATAGTAATAAGGCACAGTCCAATAAACAGTCCAGGTCATACACAGATAAAGCAGTAGATAGTAAAACAATACTCCAGGGATAATCCAATAACAAAATCTTATTACCAGTAGTTGTAGTTATACACATTAACAGTGTTTCTATATTTGCAAACAGTAGCAAACACAGCAAAGATATCAGCAAAGAGAAAGCAAAGAGAAACAAACCAGATTTCTAGCTCCCTCTTAAGGACATTGGCTATAGAGCTAACCAATCAGGACACAGTATGATGCAATACAGCAATACAGCAGTCTTAAGGCTATATTGATGGTTTATATATTGCCAACCCAACAAGTTAGGTAAAATCATTTCCTAACACTAGTATTTATTCAAGAAGCACAGGTAGTCCTCGATTTACGACTACAATTGGAACTGGACTTTCTATTGTTAAGACCATTAAGTGAGCTGCAAGTGAGTGTCCATGCTGTGACAATTGTAAGTCTGAGGACCGGTCATATGTCCAATCAATGATGTTGTAAATTCAGATGACTTGCTAAATGATCTCTACCTGTATGTCTAAATATCAAACGTGCCTCCCTCCACGGTTCCCGCCCTCCTGATTTTTTTCAAAGGTACCATGAATGCTCACACATTAATTTAATTAAAAACAGTAAAAAATATTTGTTACCATTGTAAATAACTTTTCAACAGAAATAAATACTTTTTATTGTTCTTCACGGAGCAACTGTTATAAGCCAGTTTGGCAGCAAGAGAAGGGAAATTACTTGGAATCGTTACAGAAAGAACAGGCAATCAAGCATCCCATCCAGACTGCTTCTCCTGAAAATTTGTTGATTGGTGTATACATTTATATGCTGTCCAGCAATGCATAAGAGGCTTTTGTTTGTTCACACAATTCAGAATGCAGATTAGTCAATATAAATTTTGTTGATGCAAGTGAAATTGGGGAGTTCCAAAAGGAAACATCTCCTTCTTTTTTTTCCTTCCAAAAATAAATCGCAGGTATTTCAACCACCTAATAAAGAAAAAAATGTTGATATTTCTGTTGCATGATAAATTTATTATTGCCATTGCACGTAGAAAATAGACAAAAATAGGTAAAGATAAAGGTTCCCCTCGCCCATATGTGCTAGTCATCCCCAACTCTAGGGGGCGGTGCTCATCTCCGTTTCAAAGCTGAAGAGCCAGCTCTGTTCGAAGACAGCGCTCCGTGGTCATGTGGCCAGCATGACTAAGTGCCAAAGGTGCACAGAACGCTGTTACCTTCCCACCAAAGGTGGTCCCTATTTTTCTACTTACATTTTTAACGTGCTTTCGAATTGCTAGGTTGACAGAAGCTGGGACAAGTCACGGGAGCTCACCCCGTTACGGGAACTAGGGATTTGAACCGCTGAACTGCTGACCTTTCAATTGACAAGCTCAGAATCTTAGCCACTGAGCCACCACATCCCTTGAGACAAAAAAAGACAAACCCTAATTTATAAAGTGTTTTTTGTCAGGACACCCTGGTCTACCCAATTATGGGACAGAGCATACCATTTTTGCCTTTTGCTCCGTTCCATAATTAGGTAGACCAGGGTGTTCTGACAAAAAACACTTAACCTTTCCCCTGGTGTAGCCGACAAAGCAAGGAGAGCCCGTGGCTTAGAGGTTAATACATCTACCTAATATGCAAGTAGCTCCGATTCAAATCCCAGAAGGGTATGGCTAGCTGATGAGAGCTAAATAGCTTGAAATACATCTATATTAGTTTGTTTCTTTGTTGGTGAAATCTAAATTCGACCTACTTTGTAAAGTAATTTCATTCACCTTGCCATACACCATGTCCACTATACCCTTTGAAATGAACATCAAAAGATAATATTTGTTCAGTGGCTTGTTTCATGTTGTTTTGGGCAGAAATCTATTTTTTTCAGAAGTATCGACTTATTCTACATCCCAATCTGTCTTAGACCAGAGAGAGTCAATGTGATGGCTACTAATTAAGTGGCCTCCAAATATTTCCTGGTAAACAGGTAAAGGTTTCCACAACTGTTCTGTTGTGTCCAACCTTAGAGAGTGGTGCTCATCTCCATTTCTTAGCCAAAGAAGCCAGCGTTGTCTGATGACACATCAGTGGTCATGTGGCCAGCATAACGCATGGAATGCTGTTATCTTCCCACTGAAGAGAAACTTATTTAACTACTGGTGGTGATCCTTTGAGAGCTAAATGCAATGAAATTTCATTTTAATGTATGCCAGTTAGTGTACATTCAAAATGACAATAAAGTTATTATATTATTCTATTCTTTTTCTATTCTATTCCTTTTCTATTCTATTCCTTTTCTGTTCTTTTCTATTCCTTTTCTATTCCTTTTCTATTTCATTTCTAATTCTATTCTTTTTCCTATTCCATTCCATTTTCTCATCTCTCTCCTCTCCTCTCCTCTCCTCTCCTCTCCTCTCCTCTCCTCTCCTCTATTCTATTCTATTCTATTCTATTCTATTCTATTCTATTCTATTCTATTCTATTCTATTCTATTCTATTCTGTTCTATTCTATCCGGTCCTTGGAAAAACCTCTCTCTACGGAACTGGTCCCTGATGCCCAAAAAGTTGGTCGCCACTGTTCTAGCTGATGAGTTCACAGTCTTTAACCACTGAGCCATCTCTTAGTTACATGAGTTTGACTTCATGAGATTTGATCCCTGGTAGCACAGAAGTGAGAAGAGAGAAGAGTAAGTACATTTCTGTTATCCACTTGCTCCTGTTAATACAAGATTAATGAAGGCCACAGTTTTCTTAGACAAGCAATCTCTGCTTAACTCATTCATTTCCCTCCACAACATGAAGTAGCCCTTGAGTATCTAAAGTTTCTTTATCATGTTCCAGGATAGGATAACCCAATCCTAGATGAACAGTACTGCCAGGTTCACATTTGGTCCTTCCCATGCCCCTGTTGGAGGCATGCCTCTGTTGGAGTCTGAATCCAAAGGAGAAGATGAACAGCTGACAGAGAGCAAGAGAGTGGCTCCTTTGGCTGTGGAAGAAACTGGGGAAGGCTGAGCAGAGCAGGGGAGGGGTAGAGCAAGGGAGAGAGGGTTCAGATGAATACCAAGGCCCATCCCCTCCTCATCCTAGGCCACGGGTCTGCAACCTTAAACACTGGAAGAGCCATTTGGACCCGTTTCTCACAGAAAAGAAAACACCGGGAGCCACAAAACCCTTCCCGTGCCTGACTATTTCTTGAGCGCCCACAAAACTAGCATATGTAGTTGAATTAAATGTTCCGTTTTCTTCTGAAACTTTTCTTTTCTTGGATTTATCCATGGTTGGCCTACAGAGGTTTGAAAAGCTCAATAAATTGCGTGCTGGCGGGTGTCGCACATTGGCAGTTGTGACGCATATTTTGGGTGACAGGGAGCTGCAGCAGAGGGGTGAAAGAGCCACATACGGCTCCAGAGCTTCAGGTTGCTGACCCCTGTCCTAGGCAGTGCAGGGATGAACAGAGAAGAGAGCAATGTGGGCTGCGTAGCTTACGAGGGAGGAACGGGCCCCAATTCCCTTTACAAGGCACACCTGCTAATGGAGTTTAAAGGAGAGGCAAATGGGAGGGGCGATTGTCGGGAACAAACGCTGAGTTCATTTTGTGTTAACTGCTTTATCTGAGTTCCTGGCATCCTCCCAAATGGTTTGATTTACTGCCATGCTACGTCACTTCTGGAACTTCTTATCTTGCTTGCCCTGCCGGATTAATTACCTTATCTTGCCTTCTTGGATTTATAGTTGGAAGTTTTCTGCTTTCAATGTTTGGGACTGAAATATTGTCAGCCAAAGACTACTACAGATTGGTGGAAGAGCTCTCTCCAGGCCGGAGAGTTGAAAGGGACATTGGGGGCACAGTTGATGATAATAAAAGGACACATATTGGTTCTCTGGCTGTGTTGCCTTTGTGTCACACCCTGGGTCATCACAGTATAATCTCCATTCCTCAGAAGAATTCCAAGGAGAACAATGTCCATTAAATTTCTGGCTTTCATGCATGTAAGATTTGGAAAGTAGTGAAACCCCAAGGAACTGTCTAGCTAACTTCTACTCTTCTATATCTCTTCTATAGTGACATTAAAGAAAGAAGAGGAAGAAGGGGGTGGGAAGCAGAAAAAAAAATTACCTCCTTTCCATTTTGATTACACAGAGGTTTGCTAATTTGGGTAAGTTCTTATAAAAAGGAAAGCAAAAAAGAAAAGAAAAGAAATTATCCATCTGCATAATATTCATACTAACTGCAAATTAGCAGGTTTTTCAATTTGTTGACTGAACTCTAATTTAGCAGCACAAATATAGCTGAACACAGACAGATTTATATCCAGGCTGTTAAGAACTAAGCTCTCAACATGTTCTGCCAGGGGATTTGAATCTATCAGTTTCAAGTTCTCCTATATTAAAATTGATCCATTTGCAAATTGCTTCCTTCCCATTTCATAAAAGGAGTAAAAATGGGTAAGGATATTTAAAACAAACAAAATGTTCATCGACCAGATTTCTTCTCCCCACCAAGATTGATTTGAGGCAGATGACCCCGGTGTAGTATGGCAGTTTCCAAGGATCGTACTCTTGTAACACTAATAATTCTGAGAGGTTGGGGAAGGCTAGCTCAAGATGTTCCTCTCCAATTTTATTTTATTCACTTTATTTTATTATTTTATGGGGGGTGGGGAGAGAAAGAGAGATCGAAAATATACAAGCCAGGAGCCAATGATGAATGACAGCTTTGTTTTTGCTTGTAATGCATGGTAGTTAGAAACTTGTATTGCAGGTTGACTCTACTCACTGCCAGGAGTTCAATCCTGACTGGCTCAAGGTTGACTCAGCCTGTCATCCATCCAAGGTGAATAGATTGGACTGGACTGGACTGGACTGGACTGGACTGGACTAGAATAGAAGATGGGATAGGGTAGGGTAGGGTAGGGTAGGGTAGGGTAAGGTAGGGTAGGGTAGGGTAGGGTAGAATAGAATAGAATAGAATAGAATAGAATAGAATAGAATAGAAT
>WNWU01000063.1:1532477-1551504 GCA_012654045.1 Ptyas mucosa | reverse complement strand
GCAAACTGGTTTAAAACCAGAAAAGATGACACCTCTCTGATAGCTGCAAATGCAAATTGAATAGAAGCTCCAAGCCATGAAAGTTAAGGAGCACAGTCAGAAAAAAATTGGAATACAATTAAAAATAAAGAACACCAAACTAATGACCAGAGGCACAGAAACCAACTTAGAACTGACAGTGAAGATATTGTAGCGCTAGGTAGCTTCTGGCTTTTCGGATGGACGATAAACAACAACAAAAGGAAACAGCAGTCAAGAAATTTGCTGCAGGTTAACCCTTGATATGATAATAAGCAACTTTTAAATATCTTAGTTGTTCTTTTCTTTTCAGCTATGACATTGACTTCATAAAATGAAATCCAGAAAGAAGTCCAGATTATACATTTCTGCTTTTAGGGATCAATACAAACAGTATCTATCGATGGAGAACGATTACGATCACTATTTCAAGCATTGTAAGCCTAATCAAATGTAGCCTTAATACATTTGCAGCCTGGTGTTGCAATGAAATTAGAAAAATAAGTAAAGCTGATACAAATTGGAGGCGTTTTCCTATGAGAACCAAGGAATGCTTATAAACAAAGAGGTGGGACTCTGGGCCCTCAGAAGCTGTCAATAGGAAGCAGGCTAGAAAAAGAAGATATAATGGCATCCTTTGAAAGAAAGGCAGTGGCCAGAATAAACATTAAATTTTAAGCTGAACATATTTGCTTATGCCCAGAAGTGGGTTTTACATAAAATTTACCACCGGTTCACCGTGCACCAAAAATGTATGCGTGGCTTGCACGCATGTGTATCAGAGGTGGGTTTCAGCAAGTTCTGACCAGTTCTGGAGAACCGGTACTGGAAATTTTGAATAGTTCAGAGAAACAGTAAATACCATATCTGACTGGCCCCGCCCCCATCTATTCTCTGCCTCCCGAGTCCCAACTGATCAGGAGGAAATTTTTTCTCCACAACATTACAGTCAGTCCCTAGAGTGGTTTAGTAATGAAAACTTAATCGTAGAAGTACCATTTATTGTAACGTACATTTCCCAACACAGCAAAAAGAATTCTGGCCAAAGCCAGGTAGGTTTAAATAAATCAGTGCATCAAATCATATTACAAAACATATACACAAGCAAAACAGCTCTTGCTTTGCTTCCGTATGTGCTTTTTTAATACTTACCGATTTCAGTATTGTATACAGTTAAGGTTCCATACTCTGTGCAGGCTTTTACCATAAAAAGACATCATGATAGAAAACAGAGGAAGATCAGTTCTGCACAGATATATGTCTGGCGTTTGCAGGAATTTTAGGAGATTCCTTCTTCCAAAGAAGGAGTTTGAAAAAGGACAGTCTATGGAGATTCTCAGTCATCCAGGTCATGGTTGTCCCAAAGATGCTTTTTTCAAGAGGCAACTGGACTTTCTGGTTTTTCTTTGAAGACATTTCACTTCTCATCCAAGAAGCTTCTTCAGCTCTGACTGGATGGTGTGGGGGGAATGGAATGATGTATCCAGTCAGAGCTGAAGAAGCTTCTTGGATGAGAAGTGAAATGTCTTCAAAGAAAAACCAGAAAGTCCAGTTGCCTCTTGAAAAAGCACCTTTGAGTTCATACATAGATCTGTGCCAACAAAAGTGTGTACAGTCAAGGCTATGGTTTTCCCAGTTGCAACCTATGGTTGTGGAAGTTGGACCATAAGGAAGGCTGAGCATCAAAGAATTGAGGCCTCTGAACTCTGGTGCTGGAGAAGACTCCTGTGAATCCCTTGGACTGCAAGGTGATCAAACCCGTCAATCCTAGAGGAGATCAACCCTGACTGCTCTTTAGAAGGCCAGATCCTGAAGATGAAACTCAAATACTTTGGCCACCCAATAAGAAGGAAGGACTCACTGGAGAAGAGCCAATGCTGGGAAAGATTGAGGGCAAAAGAAGAAGGGGATGGCAGAGAATGAGGTGGCTGGATGGAGTCACTGAAGTAGTTGGCATGAGCTTAAATGATTTCCGGGGGGATAGTAGAGGACAGGAAAGTCTGGAGGAAAGTTGTCCATGGGGTTGCGATGGGTTGGACACAACTTCACAACCAAGAACAGCATAGATCTGTGCAAAACTGATCTGCCTCTGTTTTCTCTCCTAATGTTTTTTTATGTCCCATTTCTGTAATTGATCTATCCAAATATCAACTAGGCTTAACTGGAACTAGTTTCTGATCCTACCCAGGGATGGGCATGTTGTGACCCAGGCCCGAGTAGGTATTATCAGACACAATCAGTTCGAAGCAAACAGACTTTATTAGAACAGCTGAGAATTAACTCATTCTCAGCGTAGCCCAAACGAATTCAAAACAAGTTCTTCATAATACAATTCTTCACCCTTATCACCAACCTTGGTCTAATTAGGCAACCTGCCAATGGCTTTTCTTGGCAAAAGTTCAGAAGCAGAAGACATTGACAAGAAATAAATGAAGCAAGGCAAGAAACAAATCTATCAACGTTGTTTTCCGACAAAGAGCCCAAGAGCCATTGCTGGTCTTTTAAGCCTTATGGGAGGGACCAGTCATCACTTGGCCTTACTCCCAAGTCATCCTTTTTGCTTTAGCTGCTCTTGCCTTCTGGCGGCTCTTCTTATGTGTGCACTAGGAACAGGTTCCTCCTATTCCTCTGTCTCTCTGCTGTCTGCCTCTGGAGGCTCCGGAGTCCGCACATCACTCCCAGATGGCCCTGGCCCCATCTCTACCTCCAACACAGAGCCCTCATCTGGGCCTTCCCCAGCCTCCAGGACTGGCCCCTGTTCTTCCTCAGCCTCATTGCTGTCCACTGTCTGACTCCGCTGCTGGCAGACCACAACAGGTCATATGCCCATCGAGTGAACCAAGCCAAAAGTTAATATTAAAAGCATCAGACTTACATTTCACTGAAAGATCTATCAGTGCTAAGCACAGGGCAGGGAGAAAAAATCTTTAACCTAATGCATTCCATTTGTTCCTTGGCCAGTTTAAGTTCACATCCCTGACCATTGCAATTAGGGTCCAATATGTCTGATACATATAAAACATGCAGAGACTCATGAACAATTTCCCCAGGCTATTTATTTATAAAAATGCATATAATCACCCATCTCAACCTCGTGACTCACAGGACAAATAAAACAGTAATTACCCTATTTCAAACACTCAATTAAGGGCACAAGTGAGTTTGAGATGCCAGTGCTGCGCTTCAGTTTCAGTTATTATAGGAACAATGTGGATTAAAAAAGAGTGTGAAGGGAAGAAAATTTACCTTCCAAGTCTGTATGCTCTTTTGATAATAAACAGTGGGGTTTTATGGATGGGAATTAAGGTTTAGCACTAGTAACTTCTAAAACTAATTTTCTATTTTACTAAATGTACAATCTGCCTTTCTATTGATCAAAAATATATTTTTTTATTTTTAATCATGTAAAATACAAAGAAGAGAAGAAAAAATAAGAAATTAAGAGAAGGAAAGAGAACAGGAAAAGGGGGTGTAAAATACAAGGGAAAAGAGAAAAAGAAAGCAAAGGGAGCATTGACTTCCAACTCTTCTTAGCACAGGACAAGATAAACACATTCCAACCTCAACTTTTTGCTTTTACACATTAATATATAACTAGCCAAGGGATGCAGTGGCTCAGTGGCTAAGACGCTGAGCTTGTCGATCGAAAGGTCAGCAGTTCGACGGTTCGAATCCCTAGTGCCGTGTATCAGGGTGAGCTCCCGTTTCTTGTCCCAGCTTCTGCCAACATAGCAGTTCGAAAGCAGGTAAAAAATGCAAGTAGAAAAATAGGAACCACCTTTGGTAGGAAGGTAACTGCATTCCGTGCACCTTTGGCATTTAGTCATGCTGGCCACATAACCACGGAGACGTCTTCAGATAGCACTGGCTCTTTGGCTTTGAAACTGAGATGAGCACCGCCCCCTAGAGTCAGGAACGACTAGCACATATGTGCAAGGGGAACCTTTACCTTACTATATAACTAGCCATTCCTGTAACATCAAGTCTTTCTAATCAACAAAAACCAAAGTTTCATTGTTTTTTTCTTCACAAGAACAAATTCCAGAAGTGATATCCAAATGAAAATATATTGTCCTCTTTGAATAAAATAATCAATTTAATCATTCCTGCTTTATCTTCCTTCCTATGGGGGAAAAATGTATATTTCTATTTGCACCTAATAATCTTTGTGAACTGTCACCATTTTTATTTACAAAATCCATTGTATCCTTTCAAATTCTTTGACCTTACTGAAAAAAAAGTAACCTTTTTTTAACCTTCAAAGTACTAAAAAAAATTTAAAAACCACTTTTTTAAAAATCAACTTTTCCTAATCCATCTTTGTCTTCGACTTCTTAACATGCAAGCTTTAAACTTCAATATTACGTTTCAATCCCTTCCTCCAAACTACCCTTACAGAATAATATACAACCTGCCCTTCTCTTTACAGAGTTACATAACGCTATCATTTTCTCTATGGAGGAATTAATCTTTCAATCCAGTGCAGTTCACCTATCCGCTAAGAATAAGCTTTACGTTAAAAAGGCAGGCAACATAGATTAAAAAAAAATCAACCAATGGTGACCTTGCATTTTACATTTCTTAAGAATCATTGTAACTTGAAATGCTATTTTAGTTACCAGTTCCTATAGAGACTGCATGAAATGGGGTCAATAAAATGTTATTTAGCCGTGCTAAATTTAAAAAGAAAAAATGGAAAAGAGGAATGGGAGGACGAATACTGATACAGAGTATATTTTTAGTCAGTCCCTAAGAAGTGGGGTCCCCCCCCCATATCAAAAGCAAAGGAAAAGCAATTATAGTGGAAATTGTCTCTCCCTTTAGAGATTGTTCTCCTGGAAAAAAAAAGAATTGCATAAGGATCCAATGGGCTGGGGAAATTCAATATGAGAAAAAGTAGAAAATAATAGCCCTTCGTTTTCCATTTTTCAACATCCATGCTCGAAAGGGTTCTTGTTAATTACAACATGCTGATAATTTAAAAAACGGTTGTGGCCCGCCAGTGGCCAGCGGAGCTGGTGGCAGACTCAGACAGTGAGGAGGTTGGGGAGGAACATGGGCCAGTCCTGGAGTCTGGGGAAGGCTCTGATGAGTGCTCTGCGTTGGAGGCAGAGAGGGGGCCAGGACCATCCGACAGTTATCAGCTGCCTTCGGAGTCGGACACCAGTGGGGCAGAAGAACAGCTGGAGCCTGTTCCCAGTGTGTGCATGCACAGAGCTGCCAGGAGAAGGGAACAGCTAAGAAACAAGGGTCAACTCAGGAGTAAAGCCACAGGTGGACAGTGAATGGCCCCTCCCATAGGGAATAAAGAGGAGCGAAAGGGGAGGGGACAGGTTTAGGATAATAGCATAAAGCAGGGTCAATTTCACTGAGGGCCACATCAGGGTTGTGTTTGACTACAGGGGGGGTGCATGGCCAGGGTGGACATAGCCAGCTCAACATCACTCACTGAGGCTCTGTTTTCAGCCACAATGGCCTCCTGCAGTCCTCTGCCAGCAAACAGGCTCCATTTTTGGCCGTGACGGCATCCTGCAGCCCTCTGCCAGCAAAAACGGAGGCTGGGTGGGCAGCATGTGGCCTCCCTTCGCTCCATTTTCGCTGACAGAGGGCTGGAGGTCATCACAGCCAAAAACGGAGCTCGGGAGGGCCATGCAGAGGCACCACGTGCTGGTCCTTCACTGTTTCCAGGGTGGCCCCGCAGGCCAGATCTAAACACCCTGCAGGCCGGATCCATCCCTTGAGTTTGGCATAAAGCAAAGTCTAGAGAGCCAGGAGAAAAATCAGTGGCATTAATTCTACTCCTTGACAGGATATAGCAAACTCCCTGTGAGGAGACAGCCAATTATGACCTTCACCTCTTAGTAACCATCAAATGAAACAAACAAAATGTTTAAAAGTTTTATTCATATAGTTACTTACCAAGCACATCTAAGTTATATTAAAGTAACCAAAACATCTTTACCATCCCCAAGGCATGTCATAACTTTTACAGTTTGGAAATTGAAAGTTGAAAAATGTGACATTCCCTATAACATATACCCACCTTGCCTTCTCCATAACTCTCCATTTTATATATGAAGGTTTCTACAAGATCCAATCTGGATTAGTCCTCTGGTCCCGGTGAAACTAATCCAGATTGGATCTTGCCTTGTAGAAACATTCATATATAAATGAAGAGTTATGGAGAAGGCAAGGTGGTTGTATGTTATAACTCTTCCAAGCTGTCAGACTTGTGTTGGAGCCCATACTCAAGGAATTTCTCTTTACTGGAATATATGCTTTGGGCTTTCTATGAACAGTATTTATGTGTTGCCCTACTATTGGCTGCCTAGTGTGTTGATGGCTGGTGATTGGCTGTTGTTTCCTTGTGCTGCCATGTTCTCAGCTCCTAAGTACCTGATAAGCTGGTAAATCAGCACTTCTGTTGATTGACAAGAGGCTCATTTCCGAGGCTGCAATCATTTGTACCTACATGGCCAACAATCTTAGTATCTGCAAAATTGAATGTATGTCCTTGTTCTTTGCAAATGTGAGGCTACCACCAGTTTTGTTATGGAATGAAGAGATTGAGAGTCATCCCAAAGGGCAAACAGAATCAGATTTTATTATTGCAATAAGGTTCAGAGTCCGATTCATACCTGGAAGTCTGAACAAAATTATGGGTCGGGGACCCTGGTCTTTATACAGTTTCAAACAAAGGATTCTGTGAACTTAGCAGTTTTCATTTAGAAACATTTGTTACATCAACGAGACATTTCCTCTTACATGTCTTGCCAAACAAATGTAACTTTTCTGAAAATTATCTTTGGTGATAGAGACTCACTGTCTCATTTTGGTATCCTTGACATTTGTAACTTTCAAACAGTATGTCACCCAAGATATGGGTCTTTCTGACAGCGAGGGGTCCTCCCTTACAGAATGTTGCTTATACAGAGGAGTTTGGCTGGCTTTTGTATTTTTACACTGGATACATTTGGAAAGGAATACTAGAAAGATGTCCAGTGGTCATTTAGTAGGTCCCCAATTCATCATCATCATTATTATCAGAGAGGGTCCTTCAGTGGTCATCTAGCTGGACCCGCATTTCCTACTTTAGTTTAACAGGTACTTAGGAACTGAAGGCCTGGCAGCACAAGGAAACAACAGCCAATCGCCGGTCATCAACACATCAATCAACCAATAGGAAGGCGTCATGTAAATATGACTCATAGAATAGTCCAAAGTACAGTATATATTTTCCAGTAAGGAGAACGGGTTCCAGCAAGAGCCTGAAAGCTCAGAAGAATAAATGTCTGGTCTCGGTGACTGACCCAGATTGGATTTTGCAACATTGTCTTGGGATACATATATTTGCCTTCATTTATGAATGTTTCTGCATTGCTGTTTGAGAATTGTGGTGCAGTAAGAAGAAAAGAAAGGCTAACAACTGATACAAAGGGAAGGAGAGCAAATAGTCTTCACCTAAAGCACAATAACAACACTGGTGTCCCTCTCAGAATTGCTTTCTGTTATGGTCTGCCAGCAGCCCACAGAGCTAGCAGCAGAGTCAGACAGTGAGGAGGCGGGGAGGACCATGGGCCAGTCCTGGAATCTGGGGAAGGCCTGGACGAGGGCTCTGCATCATAGGCAGAGATGGAGCCAGGGCCATCTGGGAGTGGTGTGTGGACTCTGGAGCCTCCAGAGGCTGACAGTAGAGAGGCAGAGGAACAGGAGGAGCCTGTTCCTAGTGCATGCATGCACAGAGCAGCCAGAAGGCAAGAGCAGCTAAAGCAAAAAGACAACTCGGGAGTAAGGCCAGGATATAATTGGCCACTCCCATAAGGCTTAAAAGAGCAGCAAAAGCTCTTGGGCTCTTGAACTACATGGATAAGTGTTGTGGCCCGTATGCGGCCTATGCGGCTGGTGGCTGATTCGGACAGCGAGGAGGCTGGTGTGGTGCTGCGCCAGCAGCTCATGCAGCTGGCACTCAAGTCGGACAATGAGGAGGCTGGAGAAGATGTGGGGATTCAGCCAGGGCCTTCAGAACCTACAGAAGCTCCCTTAAGTGAAGAGGATGAAGAGGAGGAGCCTCTTCTCAATGCCCGGGCATGCAGAGCTGCCAAAAGGCAGGAGTGGCTCCTCAGGAGGAGGTCTCCTTGAGACTAAGGCTTGGGGCTAATCACTTAGCCTATTTAAGGAGGAACGCCGACTGAGGCAATTTGCAGGGAACAACTTCGTTCACTCTCCTTCATGCCTTGATCTTAGTTCTCTGCAAATTGCTTCTGGGCTTTCTGCCAACCATAGTAAGATTACGATTATTTATTCTTTGGATTCTTGTAGGCTGTTAAGAAAGTTAATTGACAGCCTTTGTTTGAAAAAAAAAACTGATTTAATTTAATAAACTAAGGTTTGTACAGACTTTGTGTGTGCTGTGTTCCTTGGGGTCCGTAGCTGGGGCAGAACAGATAAGGCTTGCAAGCACCAACAAGGAATGGCATCTACAGGCAAACTTCCAAAGGAAGCTGTATAAATGAAGCCAACTTGTACAACTTGGAAAGAGGATTGAAATAAATCAAACTATGCAGAATACAACGCTTGTGCTATATTGCAAGATACCGTGTCAACAAGAGCTCACTCTGGAGATTCAGAAGTCCTTTAAAAGAATACGATTTCAATCTCATCTGCCTGAATCTTGCAGGTAGAGCATCTTTCTAGATCTTAAGTCTATTAGAGCCTACAGCTGAGACAAGAGAGCTCAAAGGGAATTATTAAGGCTTTGAAATGGTGTTTTCAGGATTTCAGAATCATAGGGGCCAATGTCTGAAGGTTGCCTCCAGGGTTCGTGGCAACTATGAGGCAGCAAAAGATGGCTTCAGTCAGGTTCACTTCAGAGCTGACATTAAGTCACCCACAACAACTTCAGGATAGATGATTGATAAATGATAAATAGATAGGTACTTTACTTTTACTTTACTTTATTTTGGATTTATATATCGCCCTGCTCCCGAAGGACTCAGGGCGGTGAACAGCCAAAAGATAAAACACACATAATACAAAATTTTAAAAACAATATAAAAACACATTAAATAATTTGGCCCAAACAAATTAAAACACCCCTATTGTTTTAAAACAAATTTAAAATTAACAATTAAAAGGAAGTTAGGCCAGGCCATCCTGTTGAAATAAAAAGGTCTTGAGAGCACGGCGGAAAGTGCACAAATCCGGGATCCTCCGTATCTCCGGGGGGAGCTCGTTCCAAATGGCAGGTGCCCCCACAGAGAAGGCTCTCCCCCTGGGGGCTGCCAGTCACACTGTTTGACTGACGGCACCCTGAGGAGCCCCTCTCTATGGGAGTGTACAGGCCGGTGAGATGCTACTGGTGGCAGAAGGCAGTCTCGTAAGTACAAATGAATCAGGCCCAAAGAACCAATAATGACACATGGAACTCAGTGGTAGGATTCATATTTTTTTACTACCGGTTCTGTGGGCGTGGCTTGGTGGACGTGGCATGGCTTGGTGGGCATGGCTTGGTGAGCATGGCAGGGGAAGGATATTGTAAAATCTCCATTCCCTCCCGATCAGCTGGGACTCGGGAGGCAGAGAATAGATGTGGGCGGGGCCAGTCAGAGGTGGTATTTACTGGTTCTCCGAACTACTCAAAATTTCCGCTACCGGTTCTCCAGAACTGGTCAGAACCTGCTGAATACCACCTCTGCTTGCCTCAAATCAGCAGTAAATGTGGAAGACACTCAATAAATGCAACAAAATACCAATACATTTTTTTAAAAAAAAATATGATGCTTTTAATAGACTTAAAAGAGAAGCCTGCTCCTGATGAATAATATGCTGGTTTTGATGGAGCTTGACGCTTCCTTTAGATAATAGAATTTTAATATAGTTGTGTACAAAAATGAATTGCAAAATATATTTGTCTTTTTTTTTAATAAAAATGTTTATTAATTTGAGGGGGGAGCTTTGCATTTTCTCCAAAGATACAGGCAATATATTATAACTCGCTAATATGCCACCAGATAAAGTTAATGAAAGGAATTCTGTATCATCATGAGTCAAGAGCTAAATCAATTCATTCTGTGAAACTACTGGTCTCACCTTTCAAATGAATGGAACACACCATAACCCTCACAGCCTTTAAAATTCAGCAGCGTCTATTTACAACAGAAATATCATGTTACTGAAAAAGAATTTCCAGATGCCACTGAATAGAAATGGCTCTGAGGGAAATTTTTAAAAAATCAAGATGACTTCCTCAACTATGCAATCAAAAATTCAACCCTTTTTATTCCTCTCATGATTGTGGATGCCATTTTGTTGTTGTTAGTTGCGAAGTCGTATCTGACCCATCACAACCTCCTGGACAATGTTTCTTCAGGCCTTCCTGTCCTCTAACATCCTCTGGAGTCCATTTAAGCTCACGCCAATTGCTTCGGTGACTCCATCCAGCCACCTCGTTCTCTGTCGTCCCCTTCTTCTTTTGCCCTCAATCTTTCCCAGCATTAGGTTTTTCTCCAGTGAGTCCTTCCTTCTCATCAGGTGGCCAAAGTATTTGAGTTTCATCTTCAGGATCTGGCCTTCAAAGGAGCAGTCAGGGTTGATTTCCTCTAGGACTGACCGGTTGGGACTCACAGGAGTCTTCTCCAGCACCAGAGTTCAAAGGCCTCAATTCTTTGGCGCTCAGCCTTTCTTATGGTCCAACTTTCACAGCAATACATTGCAACTGGGAAAACCATCGCCTTGACTATACGTGTTTTTGTTGGCAGGGTGATGTCTCTGCCTTTTAGCATGCTGTCTAGCTTTGCCATAGCTTTCCTCCCCAGGAGCAAGCGTCTTTTAATTTCTTGGCTGCAGTCCCCATCTGCAGTGATCTTGGAGCCCAGGAAAATAAAATCTGTCACTACCTCCATTTCTTCTCCATCTATTTGCCAGGAATTGAAAAGGCCGGATGCCATTTTAATATTTTTTTTAATAATCCCTCCTTCAGATACCCCAGAAGACTATCCAGATGGAAGGAACGTTCACAAGACGTTTCTCAGACAGGACAGTCTGTCACAAACGAAGAGATGACAGGTCTATAGAAAAGCGAATAAGTAAGGAAAATTTAATGTCAACATGCAAAGATGGTAGTTGTGATAACTGAAACATCATGATTGAATTATTGTCTGTTAGTCATGGTCCCAATTTTTCTTGTCTGAAGAGTTAATTTTCACTCCATTTACATTGTAGGTGCCATCCTTTGATGGAACCATACCAAGGTAATATAGATGCGAAAGCAAACAAGTTCTCTATTTAAATAACAAACATAATTTTCTAGAGTAAGATAATTTGACTTGTAGAAGGTTTCATTTTTGCAGAGAAAATATATTAACAGTGTCAGTCAAACATGGTGGAATTCTGACGTCACTGGCAGAGCATATTTGCTGTGGATCGGGGGTGTAAAACTTGATTTCATTGAGGGCCGCATCATGGTTGCGTTTGAAATCGGGGGCCAGGATGGGTGTGGCCAGGGTAGGCATGGCCAGCTCAACATCACTCATGTCGAGGGTGCCTGTGGTGGCCCAAGCACTCTGACAGCAAAAACGGGCTCCCGATCTCCGTTTTCAGCTGCATCGGTCTCCTACAACCCTTTGCCAGTGAAAACGGAGCACAGGAGCCCTCCCAAGCCACGCATGGCCCTCCAGAGCTCCGTTTTCACTGCCAGAGGCACCGCAGGCTGGTCCTTTGCTGTTTTCAGGCCTTGAGTTTGATACCCTGTGGTGGATGAAGGCACAAATGTCCGATTGAGCCTTGAATCAAATGGATAATTTCCAGGGGTGGGTTCTAAATTTTTTTACTACCAGTTCTGTGGGTGTGGCTTATTTTGTGAGCATGGCTTGATGGTCATGTGACAATTATTTAGGATTTAGCAGAGGTACTGGTCTATCAGGCTTTTAACTGCTTGCAGAGCTGTACCAATCTACCCATTTATTTTTTGCTGGCACTGGTCTATCCATTTATTTTTGCAGGCACTGATCTACTCATGTATATTTGCAGGCACTGATCTACTCATGTATTTTTGCAGGCACTGATCTACTCATGTATTTCTGCAGGCACCGGTCTACTCATTTGTTTTCTTTTAACACTGATCAGCTGTAAGGCGGCCCTTTGAAGCCCCACGGCAAGAGTTTAAACAGTTTTTTTCCTTCTAGCCATCAGCTGAGACTCAGGAGGCAGCAATAGATTGGGGGTGGGGGCAAATAAAGGTAAGAAGAACATGGGGGGGCGGGGTGGGGGGACAGAACCAGTTCAGTGATGTCATATCGTCACCGCTACCAGCTCGGGAGAACCAGGCTGAACCGGGAGGAACCCACCACTGATAATTTCTCTAAGGCTCAAAGGTATCATATAGGATCTCGACTTTGACTGAAGGACATATAGGGCAGTGTATGTGTATAGATCTGTGTGACAATTCAATTCATAGAACTGATTCAAAAGGATTTGAAGGATCAGTCTGAATTGACTGATTCATCATATGGAGCGATCAGGGTAATAAATCCCATCAAACTGAATCAGGACTACGAGTTGATTGCTTTGGGGCCTCCATAGCAACTGTGATTTGAGTGACTGACTCATTTTAGCACTCCTGAATCAATGATCTAAACTAGATCTGTGTTGATTTTTTTTTAACCTACCGAATATCTTGAGTTTATTACTAAACATGACAGGATCAAATTTTAAAGAGACAAGCACTGCAGTACAATCTGTTTAAAACATTTACAAAAGTACCATAAAT
Source organism: Ptyas mucosa (assembly GCA_012654045.1). NCBI lineage: Eukaryota > Metazoa > Chordata > Lepidosauria > Squamata > Colubridae > Ptyas > Ptyas mucosa. The sequence continues at coordinate 1,538,720 of WNWU01000063.1, read as the reverse complement.
AGTAGTAATAGTATTTATAATACAAACAGCAATAATGATGGTAATAATACTAACAATATACTCTTTGATATTATCATTTTAGAAATCGGTGCTGCTGATTTATCAATTTAGATATTATCATTTTAGAAATCAGTGCCTTCTATTTGAGCCACAATTATACAAATATGCCCAAATAAGGGGTGGGGGATGGGAGATTTTTTTTAATTGAAAGAAGACATAGCCAAGTTTTGCTTGCCTTCTTTTCACTGACCACAACTCAAGACATGACAGTTGATCTTTCTTTACTAAGAAGTCAACCAGACTTTGAGCATTTTCAAGGTTGAAGCAGGGCACGGGAAATACCTGTACATATAAAGAGCCTTGATGGCGCAGCAGACTAAAGTGCTGTTAAGTAACACCAGCTGCCTGCAATTACTGCAAGTTCAAATCCCACCAGGCTCAAGGTTGACTCAGCCTTCCATCCTTTCGAGGTAGGTAAAATGAGGACCCAGATTGTGGGGGCAATAAGCTGACTTTGTATAAATATACAAAAGTATGAAGGCTATTGCTTAATGCATTGTAAGCCGCCCTGAGTCTCCGGAGAAGGGCAGCATATAAATATAAATAAATAATAATAATAATAATAAAAAAGAACACTGCTTAAGGGGCACCGAAAGCCCTACTAAGCAGGTATATACAAAAGTATGAAGGCTATTGCTTAATGCATTGTAAGCTGCCCTGAGTCTCCGGAGAAGGGCGGCATATAAATTGAACCAATAAATGAATGAATGAATGAATGAATGAATGAATAAATAAATAAATAAATAAATAAATAATAAACAACCATGAGTAATGATGCTTTTTCAGGAGGCAACTGGACTATCTTGTTTTTTTCTTTGAAGACCAAGTGAAATTTATCCATTTCACCAAGATCGGTCAATTTGATTTCTCTTCCTTCCAGAGCGAGTAGTATCAAATCTTTCCCTCTCTGGCATATAAATAATCTTGACTAATCTTAAAAATATTCTGAGACAATTCCCATCTTCCCTGGTCGTGGATTAGGAACATTGTAACATAAGCACATGTATAACCCTTCTGCAGGAAAGGTGGGTCTAGATCAGGGATGTCCAACCTTGGCAACTTTTAAGATTTGTGAACTTCAACTTTCAGAATTGCCCAGCTAGCTTGAGTTGAAGTCCACAATTCTTAAGTCTATCAAGATTCTCAGTCATCCAGGTCACAACTGTCCCAAGGGTGTTTTTTCAACAGACAACTGAACTTTCTAGTTTTTCTTTGAAGAGATTTTGCTTCTCATCCAAGAAGCTTCTTCAGCTTTGACTGGATGATGAGGAAATGGAAAGATTTGTATTTCCTGGTCATTTTCATTCTTTTAGAGAGTTATTGAGGCCGCTTGGAGGTTTATCTGTGTCCTCAGGGTCATCTGAGTAGTGCAAATAGGTTGGAGCCTTCTTGGAACTGCTAAATCCTTCCATTCCTCACCATCCAGTCAGAGCTGAAGAAGTTTCTTAATGAGAAGTGAAACGTCTTCAAAGAAAAACCCCAGAAAGTCCAGTTGCCTCCTGAAAAAGCACCTTTGGGACAACCGTGACCTGGATGATTGAGATTCTCCATAGACCATGAGTAATGACCTATTAGTGGATTTAACAAAAACAGCATTTAAAGTCTTGAGGAAAAAGTATTGCGATGGGGGGAAAAAGATTTGGGCAGAGATATTTCCTACTGCAGCATCTTAATATTAAATTAGAGATCAAGAATGAAGTTGACTTGTTTGATCAGGGTTAAAGTAAGAAATAGTTCTTTAAAATTCTGGAAACCGTTTATGAACTTTTTCTGACATTGTGGTTAATGATTTTTGGATTTGTGATAAGGGTTATGATAAGGGAAGAGATGAACTGTGTAATACATCTTTAAAGTATCAAGTTTGGTTATGCTTACTGTAAAGAAGACGCTAAGTCACTAATGTTTTTTTTTCTTTCTTCTTTCTCTATGCACTTTTTATTTAATTTCTCTGCTTTGTTTCTTTTAGACTGCAGCTTGTTTCATCTTGTACTGCTGCTAAAATCTTTAATAAAAATATTTTTTTAAAAAAAACAATAAGGTCTTTGACTGTAGTGTTGCAGTCATCATCTTGACTTTTTAAAACCTTTTTTTAAATCCTTTTTTTATTATTGGGAGCATCTCTGAACATTTTAGTTAGCACACCGGAAGAAAGGAACATGTTTTGCTGTTATGTAACAGTTCTACTGTTAGATATTTGATTGTATCTGCCCTTAAAGCTGTAATAAACTGATATTTATTATGTTTTTACTGTTCAGCTAAAACAATGTTGCTTTTACATGGATTTTTACATGGTCCAAGCAGATCTTTGGGCAAAGGGCTGCTGGGGGAAAGAGGCACCAAAAGTTGACCAACTATGGAATGTTTCAATCGAAGTGCTGTCTCTTTTCAACAAGCAATGATGTCACCATTCTTCCTCCATTTTTTGCCAATTTGGATTCCCAGTTTTGCAAGAATAACTGTGTTTTTTTTCCCCAGCATGGCGTAACAGAAAAGAACCAAAGATATGCACAGGTAGACAAAAAAAAATAAATAAATGCAATTTCTGTTGGGTTTAATGATAATGCAATCTGTTAGGTTTTAATAATCATGCTTTGCAGCCCAAGAAATTAAAATTAAATTTTGCTTTTCAGGGTGTAAATGCATACTTAGATCTCATCATCTTTGTGAGATTTCCTTTGAGAGCAAGCAACCTCAAGTAGACCCAAGAAAAAAAGAGTTAGAAATAATAAGTCAAGGAATCCAAGGGATGAGATAGGAAAGGAAAGGAAAACATAGTTCACAGTACTTAACAATTGTAATACGAAAGATTGTAAAATGGGGGCAAAACTTACTCAATTATCTTGCTTAGCAGTGGAAATTTTGGACCCAGTTGTGGTCAGAGAATTCATGACTGGCAGAGACATGGTAACAAGGTCAGCCAATGAATAGGCATAGCAACTGGGTCAGCCAATGGGGACTGTTTGGAGACTGAAATAGTATTTGCTGGAGACAGCTAGGAGCCTGGGCGTGGCTTAGGCTTAACTTAACTGCCCTGTATAGAGGCGGTTCTCTTTGTCTGTATTAAGCTCTGAGCTCTGAAACTGAAATTAGTCTGCTGCTGGAACTGAAACTAATCTCTCCTCTCTACCACATTGGTAGAACCACTCTTGGTATTGTATATATGTCTCATGTGTTATTATGTATATAAAGAGAAGTTAATGAATCCTGCTGAATCAGTTACCTGTGTGTGCTTTCTGGATTTGATTGCTACAACAAACTCTGACAAAAAGTCAAGGAGTATCTATATTTACATCAGGCCTTTATTATTTTTATTAATAACTTCAGGCAGCAAACATATCCAAGGCATCTTCCTCTTCCTATTTTCCCCACAACAATTCACCCCCCCCCCTATTTTCCCTCTGAGGTGAGTTGGGCTGAGAGAGAGAGAGAGAGGTGGACTGGTCCAAAGACACTCAGCTGGCTTTCTTGGCTAAGACGGGACTTGAACTCACGATCTCTTGCTTTCCAGCCTGGTGCCTTAACCACTAGGCAAAACTGGCTCTCATACTGAACTCATATCAAACAGGGGCATGGACTCTTAGTGACCACAGACAGTGCAAAGGTGTTTTGTCAGGAGGCAACTGGACTTTCTTGTTATTTCTTTGAAGACGTTTCACTTTCACATCCAAGAAGCTTCTTCAGCTCTGACTGGATGGTGGGAGCAGAAGTCCAGCCAGACTTCTTGGATAAGCTTCTTGGATGAGAAGCGAAATGTCTTCAAAGAAAAAACAAGAAAGTCCAGTTGCCTCTTGAAAAAGCACCTTTGAGATAGCTAACAGTAGTTTACACCAACTTCATTCGCTCTCCAGATTTTCAAAGCCTTGAAGAGCATCCTTGTTCTCACTCATTCCTCTATACCTTTGTATACATTTCCTTTGCTAGTAATAGCACTTAGACTTATATACCACTTTACAGTGCTTTATAGCCCTCTCTAAGTGGTTTACAGAGTCAGCCTATTGCCCCCTAACAATCTGGATCCTTATTTTACCAACCTCAGAGGGATGGAAGGCTGATTCAACCTTGAGCCTGGTGGGATTTGAACTGCCAAATTGCAGGCAGCCGGCAGTCAGCAGAAGTAGCCTGCAGTACTGCACTCTAACCACTGCGCCACCGAGGCTCAGTAAAAAGATACTTTAGGCTCTCAATCCTGGTTGTACTTATTGCATAACGGCACGTTCTTTTTTTATGATTTTTTTTTTTACCCAGTTCATTAGCTAGCTTCTCTCGTGTTCAATTTATTTTTGAAAGCTGTGGATATATCTGGAGCTTTCCAAAACAAGATCTTGATAACAGCTTTTTATCCAGATTGCTGACTGCAATAATCAAGGATTGTAGCTGAGCCATTGGGATTTCACACTGAGCACGAAGCCTTCTCTTCTAGATTTTTTTCTTTCTTTAACTTAAGGAAGGCACTGAAACAATATATATATATATATATACTGTATATACCCAAATATGGGAAGGAGCATACTGCTTCCTTTCACCTTTCAGCCCCAATCCAGGAGCTCTCAGGCAGTCGCTTTCACAACAAACTATTTTATGTTAAATTTATATTTACCGACAAAGAAATAATTATTTCTTTGTCAGCAAATATAAATTTAACACACACACACACACACACACACACACATGTACGTATGTATGTAAAGATTTCCCTTGCACATACGTGCTAGTCATTTCCGACACTATGGGGTGGTGCTCATCTCCGTTTCAAAGCTGAAGGGCCAGCCCTGACCAAAGATGTCTCCATGGTCATGTGGCCAGCATGACTCAACACCAAAGGCACACGGAACGCTGTTACCTTCCCACCAAAGATGGTCCCTGTTTTTCTACTTGCATTTTTTACGTGCAATTAAACTGCTAGGTTGGCAGAAGCTGGGACAAGTAATGGGAGCTCACCCCGTTATGCAGCACTAGGGATTCAAACCGCTGAACTGCCGACCTTTTGATTGACAAGCTCAGCATCTTAGCCACTGAGCCACCACATTCTATCTATCTATCTATCTATCTATCTATCTATCTATCTATCTATCTATCATGTTCCTTAAATTACATTCTGTATCTTCATGGAGAAGGATCCCATCTGGCCTTCTTTCGTCTAGAGGGATGGCTTTGTTTTAGTTATTAAAATGTCACAGGTTATATTTCAAGGAATCCTTTATGGACTCAATAAAAAGCAAACTAGATTTATGAGCCACGATGGTGCAGTGGTTAGAGTGCAGTACTGCAGCCTACTTCTTCTGACTGCTGGCTGCCTGTAGTTTGGCAGTTTGAATGTCACCAGGCTGAAGGTTGACTCAGCCTCCCATCCTTCCGAGGTCGGTAAAATGAGGACCCAGATTGTTGGGGGCCATATGCTGATTTACTGACTCTGTAAACCACTTGCAGAGGGGTGTAAAGCACTGTGAAATGGTATACAAGTCTAAGTGCTATTGTTATTTCTGTAACTCTAACACATTATCAATCAAATAGCAACTCTAGGTTGACTTGCAAAGCTCTCAGCAAGTGTGCCATTGGAGAAAAAAAAACTAAGGCAACAATTAAAGGAAAAAATGTAAAATTATGACTGCACTTTTTAAAATGATTTATAAAAAAATTGAAATGAAACATTCAACTATATTCTTTGAATTTGTACTACTTTGGAACAAAGTCTTGGCACACCCAGTTCTAACTATAACCAGCAAAGATATCAGACTGTTCTACTGTTGAACTGACTTTTATTTAGCCTGGCTTACTCCGGTTAAACAATTACGTTTCTCCTGGCTTCAGTTTCCTCAGTTTGGCTATTCTGACATGTACCCTACAAGCCTTTTTATTCTTCCATGCTGGCTAATTTTTCACATTTGTCATGATCTGATGCGATGGTGGTTCTGTCTGTTTTCTCAACCAAATATGATAAAACTATTTGAAATAATGTAACAATAAAAACTGGATTCTGACTATCAAATAATGGCAAATTTGTGCGCTTAACATGAAGCCATATATCTATTGTGTTTGCAAATACATAGACATGGTTCTCTCTGTTTCTTTCTCTCTCTCTGTGTGTGTGTGTCTCTTGCTGTCTCTATTTCTCTGTCTCTCTCTGCCTCTCTCGGTCTCTCTCTCTCTCTCTCTCTCTCTCTCTCTCTCTCTCTCTCTCTCTCT
>WNWU01000063.1:1516523-1530758 GCA_012654045.1 Ptyas mucosa | reverse complement strand
CTATCTATCTATCTATCTATCTATCTATCTATCTATCTATCTATCTACCTACCTAATCTACCTATCATCCATCCAACCATCCATCTATTTATCCATGTATCCATCTACCCATCTAACATCCATCATCTATCCATCATCTATTATGTATTATTTGTCAATGATCTGTCTGTCTGTCTGTCTGTCTGTCTGTCTGTCTATCTATCTATCTATCTATCTATCTATCTATCTATCTAATCTACCTATCATCCATCCAACCAACCATCCATTTATCCATCTATCCATGTACCCATCTTAAAATCCATCTATCTATCTATCATCTATCTATCTATCTATCTATCTATCTATCTATCTATCTATCTATCTAGTTTATATGTTCACCCATCTCACAAAAGGGACTCTGGACAGCATATAATAACTGAAGAAAAAACAACATATATAAAAAAATATTTATATAAAAATATAAAGTTAGTATTAAAAATTAAATGTTATGAAAATTAAAATACACAAACTCCAGGCAGATAAAGAATGAGTTTATCTACCTTCAGTAGTATTTATAGAGAGATTTAGAGACTTGACTGATCATTGGATAAAATCCTATATTCCTACACGCAGAAGTATTTGAAATAAACAGGGAAATTTTATAATTTCTATAGTTATCATTGCTAAAGTTACAAAGGTTAAATTATCTTAGATGGATCTAATAAGCAGAGACATGAAAGCGAATTAGATTCTGCCTGCAATATATCAAAGGAGAGAGGCTGTATTATATGATGATGATATAATCTTATCAAATCTACAGGATTTTGTGACAATCCTGCAGACTGTCCTAGATTATCTACTAAATGATAGGCGTTGTGATTTTTTTAATTTCTCATCATGGGTTTTCCATTGTTACATATCGAAAGATCTTATAAGAGAATATAGCAGGCAATTCATTTTCTTTCAATGGACTGGAGCATCAATGTTCATCTAAAAGTGTCTTGTCAAATTGGTCTTCTGGGAAAGTAGAAGACCAATTCTAGGTTTAGGTTAAATCTAAAGGTAAAGGTTCCGCTTGCACATATGTGCTAGTCGTTCCCGACTCTAGGGGCGGTGCTCATCTCCATTTCAAAGCTGAAGAGCCAGCGCTTTCCGAAGATGTCTCTGTGGACATGTGGCTGGCATGACTAAATGCCAAAGGCGCACGGAACGCTGTTACCTTCCCACCAAAGGTGGTCCCTGTTTTTCTACTTGCATTTTTATGCGCTTTTGAACGGCTAGGTTGGCAGAAGCTGGGACAAGTAATGGGAGCTCACCCCGTTACACGGCACTAGGGATTTGACTTTTCGATCGACAAGCTCAGCGTCTTAGCCGCTGAGCCACCGTGTCCATTTTATCTAAATTATCTATTACCCATTCCATTCCATTCCATTCCATTCTAAAATAAAATGGTGAGGGGAATAGAGAATCTTGCCTTTACTTGTCCTTATAACCCCTTTTTTCTGCACAAGGTCTTCTTTGTTCTTGATCTCATGACTCAGAAATCAAATCCCAGGTTCCTCCAATCTCTGCGAAATTTTTATAGCTGTTAAGAGGTCACTCCATTACACAGCACTAGGGATTTGAACCCCTGAGCTGCCAACCTTTCAATCAACAAGCTCAGCGTCTTAGCCATAGAGGGCCTTCGGAGCCTGGGGAGGCCATTTTTGCCCTCCCAGAGGCTCGAGGAAAGCCTCCGGAGCCCGGGAAGGGCAAAAATGCCACCACCACCACCCTGTGGTGCACGAGGCTGACTAGGCCATGCCACCATGGTCATGCCCAACCAGCAGCCGGGCAGAGAACCCCTTGCTAAAATTTTTGAAGCCCACCCCTGGGTCTCAATAGAGATCAGACCAACCTCTGTAACATCAGACATCTATAGAGATCAGACGAGCTTAACAGAAAATTATATGCTGTATCCGTTAAAATGTACCTTAGAAATTTCAGGATAATTTGGAGCGCTCTGTACTACAAATTTAAAGCATTTATGGGGAATGATATCCAATCAGAACATTCTTTCATTGCATGGCTTTGACGATTAGAAAAAGAAAACTGGAAAATAGAAAAGACTGGATTTCCTTTTGTAACTACAGAGTAAGAGATAATTTTGTAATTCTTCTTACATTTGCTGCAAAGACTATCGTAAGCTTCTTTTTATTTCTTTTTATTCTTTCTGCATTTTTTTTCCTATTCTTCCTTTCTTTCTGGGTTGCTTTTCAGTCTTGATTAGTTTATGTTGGGTTTTTTTAACGTTCTTTTTATTTAAAAAAAATACTTTAAAAAAAAACATTCTTTTCCTTGCTCGGTGTTGTGCTACTGACCTCCCACTGAACTCAAAACAAAACCTTGTCACTTCTGCATTGTTTGCCAACAGGAGTTTTCTTTGCAAAATAAATCCTGTTGATCTGAAGTCCAGAGGAAACCATGATTTAGGATGGCTGCTCACACAGTGTCAAATGACCAGCAAGGAAAGGATCAATTTGCTTTGCAAACAGATACAAGCTATTCTCTGAAAGTGCCTGAACTTACCATGAGTGGTTAAACCAAAATGGCATCTTTGGGTCAAGTTCTCCCTCTGGTGTAATATGTTAAATGAGAAGGAAGAACCAGTTTGGTGCGGTACTTAAAGTGCTAGACTAGAAAACAAGAGACCATCAGTTAGATAAGGAAGCTGGCTGGCTGGTCTTGGATAGATAGATGATAGATAGATAGATAGATAGATAGATAGATAGATAGATAGATAGAAAGAAAGAAAGAAAATAAGTAGACAATAGATAGACAGACAGATAGAAAGAAAGATATATAATAGGTAGATGATAGATGACATAGATAGATAGCTGATAGCTGATAGATGATATATATATATATATATATATATATATATATATATATATAGAGAGAGAGAGAGAGAGAGAGAGAGAGAGAGAGAGAGATAGATGATAGGTGGGTAGAGAAAGAAAGAAAGAAAGAAAGAAAGAAAGAAAGAAAGAAAGAAAGAAAGAAAGAAAATAAGTAGACAATAGACAGATAGACAGACAGACAGACAGACAGATAGATAGAAAGATATATAATATAATAGGTAGATAATAGGTGACAGATAGATAGATAGATAGATAGATAGATAGATAGATAGATAGATAGATAGATGAGAGAGAGGGGGAGACAGACAGACATACTGACTATACACACATACATAAACATTGAATTGTCCAAAATAAAGGTATGATACAAATCTAATTAATAATAAGAACTTCCATGTATAACATTGAGGTGATAAATTTAACGATGCAATAGTGATATCATATGAAGAAAAGCAAGGAGTTTCAAGGGAGTGGAGGAAAACACTAACTGTAATATTTCTGTTTCTTATGGCATGGATTTCTATTCTGCATGAACACCAAATCTAAATGCTTCTCTAAAAATAAGGGTATGATCCTAGATCTGTAAAGAAGAAGTCAAGAAAAGCAAACAAAGAGATGTTTATTTCTAATAAGAAGAACGTATCTCCCATTCTGTGTAATTAGAACTTGCATAGCAATCTAAAAACAACAACAACAAACCTACCAATACTCTAGCGCTCTATAAACTAGGACAAGCATTTTCAATCTTTTTTATTGGGGAAAAGAATCCCAAATACAACTTTACAGCTTATGGAAGGGAAGGGAACAGCCTTTGACATTTTTGCCCCTTCCTTACAGATATATTTCCTTTCACATCAATTAACCAAACTCCACTGGGGAGGGGGCGAGCTAGAAGCCTGAAAGTAAGCAGAAAAAGAAACACAACAAGAACAACAGCCAATAACAACCATTAGTATTTCACACACAATCTGGCAAAGCTCATACAGAAGCATCGGATATGCTTCTGCTGATTGAAAGAGCCCCTAGCATCCAGCTGATGCCTGGCCTAGCTGCCCCCAGTAGACAGAAAAGCAATAGGAAGAGGAAATAAGCTATCTAGGGGCATAGAATGTCATAGTGTATGTTATCATATACAAGCTATTTTGCATTCCCCATATGCAGAAAATGGGGGGGGGGGGAATTGGAGAGGATGAGAAAAATGACAGCTGAGTAATGAAGACTTTATGGTATACAAATAAACTGAGTTTAATGCTTTGGGCATCTAATGACCGATAGTCAAATTTTTATGCCACTTCTCAAACGCTTAAACAGTCGCTATTATTTCTCAAGCATTAAATGATGAACATCAAGAGCCAAGAACATCAAGAACATCTAGGCCAAGTTTGCTGGTCCCTCAAGGCCACTGCCAGTTTGCCAAGCCTTGTTGATTTCTAATTTGGAATTCCAGTAACTGAATCTGGGTTTTTGTTGCCTGGGAAATATGTGAGCTGCTACTCTCTTGCAGCTCTCCTACAACAACAACATCAGAATTACTCTCGTTTCTACTGTTTTCCATCCTGAATTACAATTCTAAACCAGCTAGTCCTTTGTCTTCGCTTTTTAGATCCAACGCGAATGTCTAACAGCAGATTCAGAGGACTTTTCCAGGAAAAGTGAGGTTGGAATGGATGATGAAATAATCATAAGCTAGTCACGTTTTCTTTTTCAGGTACAGTTCTTTCAGGATGCTGCAAGAACCTGTTCTGAATCCTTCACAGAAAGTCTTTCTTTCATAACGTTCTTACTCATAACATTGGGTGAAGAAACACTATTACGATTCTGATTCGGCTTCCGGTGTCATCGCATGTCATCAGCCTACAACATAAATCAAGACGGGAGCACCCATTCCTTTCTTTACTTGGAAACCATCCATATAAAGGAAAGAAAAATGACAGCAATAATGAGGTGGAGACTATGGGTCACATACTCCTTAGATGTTCCTTTTACACAGAGATGAGAAAAAAAAACAATTTTGCCAATAACTGCTAGGTATCCTGGCCCAGTGGTGGGTTGCCCCCGGTTCGGACCAGTTCACAAGAACCGGTAGTAAAACCAGCGGGAGCCCCCCCCCCCAGCACCCCCGATGTCACCATCAGTGATCTGCGCATCCGCAGAAGCAAGGCGCGCACACTTGCTTTGCTCACACGCGTGCACGATCCCGTTGCGAACTGGTAGTAAAGAAAAGTAGAACCCATCCCTGTCCTGGCCGTTCCGGTACTACCTATCTTCAGTGGCTGCTTAAGGATGAACAGACCATAACTACAGAAGTGGCCAAAATTGTGGAAACCTTTTGGGGAAAGTGTATTTTCTAAAACTAACTAATAACACCACTTTTTTTTTTTTTTTGGAATAGTACCATAAAATTATATATCAATGAAAGAACATTTAATCAAGAATGTAATGCAATAACTTTTATGAAGGATTTGCTATTAGAATGGCAGTTACAGTGTAAAGAAGAAAAGTAAAACACGTAGAATAAATGAGATAGACAAAAAGGATCATCATAGAAAAAAATGAGATATACAAAAATGATCACCATGTCAGTTAATACTTAGTTGGGTAACCTTTAGCATGAATTACGGCCTTACAACGTCTTCCCATGGAGTGAACCAAGCCTTTTAATTCTGCAGCTGTTTATTTATTTATTTATTTAATTTGTATACCGCCCTTCTCCAACTGGACTCAGGGCGGTGAACAGCCAAAATAAAAACAGAGCATACAAAATTAAAAGACAATTTAAAATAATTAAATAGTTTTGGCCCACAATTTAAAACAACCAAGTTAAAACCAATTTACAATTTAAAACCAGAGCAATAGGGTCAAGCCAGGCCGGCTAGATGAAATAAATGTGTTTTCAGGGCTCGTCGGAAAGCCCGGAGGTCAGGTATCGTGCGTATCTCTGGGGGTAGGTCATTCCACAGGGCGGGTGCCGCTACAGAAAAGGCTCTCCCTCTGGGGGTCGCCAGCCGGCATTGTCTGGCGGACGGCACCCTAAGGAGGCCCTCTCTGTGCGAACGTACTGGCCGGTGGGAGGCTATTGGCGGCAGAAGGCGATCTCGTAAGTACCCTGGCCCTAAGCTATGGAGCGCTTTAAAGGTGGTCACCAACACCTTGAAGCGCACCCGGAAGACCACAGGAAGCCAGTGCAGCTCGCGCAGGAGAGGTGTCACATGGGAGCATCCTGTTGCTCCCATAATCCCATGTTATAATGTGAAACCAGGATGGAATGATTGCTTCTATTATCTGGGTTTTATTGCTGGGTCACTTCTGACTAACCAGGTTCTTTAGTCAGCTCCATAGATTTTCAATTGGGTTAAGGTCTGGGCTATTCCCAGGACATTCCAGCAGTGGAATACAATTATCTTGAAACCCCCCCCCCCCACACACACACACAAAAGTGGTGTTATTAGCCATCAAAACTCAAAAATACACTTTTCCCAAAAGGTTTTCACAATTTTGGCCACTACTGTATGGTGCAGGTGGCCAGATTCTGTGCAGCAGCACTGAGAATTCATCCCAAACATGTGTCTTCTCCACCATAGTTATATTATATAACAATTGTAGCAAATCCTCTGCACTGCTTAGTCCTTAATACGTTGAACCTACAACGGATCACACAGTTTATGCGTTGTAATTTTAGTAGTGTTAGACCATGTATAATTGACAGACTGGATTTTATTGTAGATTTCAGTTGTTATTTATTATTTTATACTAGAATTTTTAATGGTACATTTCCCGAGTGTTTTTATTTGTTCTGGTTTCTGGTCTAAGACTGTAATAAACTGATTGATTGACAGCAATAAACTAATCTATATTTTCTCTCGGTTAAAGCAGGTGATGCTACCTAGCCAAATTAGGGTGATTTAAAACATTAAGTTGGGTCAGACCTTGTTAACATTTGGATGAGAAACATCTAGGAAATCCCAAGGCAGAAAGCTTGATATTGAGTGGATATCAAGAACAGAAGTATCGAAATTATTGATAATTCTGGAAGAAACATCCAGAAGGTGATAATAAGCCAAACTGTTTTTGTTGCCAAGAAACTACATGGATGTATTCATCAAGTCATGAAAATTTTGATTTGTCTCAAGGGAGATTTTCCCTGTACTTTGCCCAATGTTTTTCTCTTCAAACATAATCCCATCAAAATATCACAGTTTAAAACCTAGTCATATTTCATTCTACTACAAAATGTAATTAAATGTGCCCTAAATCTTGGTCATCGTTGATTTTTTTTGTTTTAATTGTTTTCTTTTATTTAAATAGTTTTCCTAACCAGTTTTACAAACAGAAATTTCAAAACACAAGAAGAAGCGTAAGAGAAGGAGATTTTAAAAACAACCAACACTAAACACAGACAGAAAGAGATAACAAGGGGAGAAACTGCATACATCACACATTAATTCCTGGTGGTCTTTCAATCGTTTGTTTGCAAACTCACTAACCTCTTCGTTGACCAGTAATGATGATTAACTGACATCGAATTTATTGTTAAAAAGAAACTTTTCTTTTATTCCCATTATTGTTAAACTGTATAAAATGTCATGTACAATGATGATAATACGTAAAATAAGAGCACTAGTAAGTGCTGTAGTTTTGATGATTCTGTTGGACTATTCACTAGTACAATTTCCCTAGTTGTAGCAAATAATTGCAGTTGTTGGGCTTATGTGATTGCTTTGTTATAAGAAGTAAACCTATATTTGAGAAAAGGTTACGATTTAGGAAAGCTTAAAATAAATATTGCAACATAACATAGTCCATCCCTTCAGAGTAAATCGAACTGAAAATAATGAGATAGTCTCTAAACGAGGATACGTATCAAATATATATACAGCAGTGGTGAAATCCAAAATTTGTTACTACTGGTTCTGTGGGCGTGGCTTGGTGGGGGGGGGTTATGTGACTGGGTGGGCGTGGCCAATTTATTTTTTTTTACTTTTAAAAGCATTTTTCCTACAACCTTAAGAGGTTGTAAAAAAATGCTTTCAAAAGGCTCTGACGATCCCAGCTGAGTTGCCTGATCGGCAGAGACTGTTAAATGCCTCTGACGATCAGGCAACTCAGCTTTTCTACAACTCAGAGGTTGTAGAGAAAATGCTTTTAAAAGTAAAAAAAAAAGCCTCTGATGATTGTGCAGCTCAGCTGGGCATGGAGGGTGTGTGTGTGTCAGGGATTTTTGCTACCAGTTCTCCGAATCACCCGCCTCCATCGCTACCGGATCGGGCGATCTGGTCTGAACCGGGAGCATTTCACCCCTGATATACAGTATATCAAAGAAGTGAGTACACCCCTTCACATTTTGTAAATATTTAAGTATATTTTTTCATGTGACAACACTGAAGAAATGACACCTGGCTACAATGTAAGGTAGTGAGTATACAGCTTGTATAACCATGTAAATGTGCTGTCCCCTCAAAATAACACAACACACAGCCATTAATGTCTAAAATGGTGGCAACAAAAGTGAGTACACCCTTAAGTGATAATGTCCAAATGGGGCCCAAAGTGTTAATATTTTGTGTGGCCACCATTATTTTCCAGCTCTGCCTTAACCCACTTGGGCATAGAGTTCACCAGAGCTTCACAGGTTACCACTGGAGTCCTCTTCCACTCCTCCATGATGACGTCATGGAGCAGGTGGATGTTAGAGACCTTGCACACCTCCACCTTCTGTTTCAGGATGCCCCACAGATGCTCAATAGGGCTTAGGTCTGGAGACATGCTTGGCCAGTCCATCACCTTTACCCTCAGCTTCGTTAGCAAGGCACTGGTTGTTTTGGAGGTATTTTTGGGGTTGTTATCATGTTGGAATACTGCCCTCCGGCCCAATCTCCGAAGGGAATGGATCATGCTGTTTCAGTATGTCACAGTACATGTTGGCATTCATGGTTTCCTCATTGAACTGTAGCTCCCCAGTGCTGGCCGCACACATGGAGTCCCAGACCATGACATTTTCATTAGCATGCTTGACTGTAGGCAAGACACACTTGTCTTTGTACTCCTCACCTTCTAAAAACACTTGAGAACCTCTACAAATACAAAACCCACAGTTATAAAATGAACAATAGACAATTCTGAACAAAATTTGGGTCAATGGTTCCATTGTTTTCCTCAAGTACCATACCTTTCATTTTGAATATAGAAAGTCAGACCTAAGCGCTAAGTATTGAAAATATAAAAACTACATGCACACACATGGACATAATGAAGGTGTAGATAAGTATGAATAGGTATGAATAAACCATACCGATAGTCCAAAGAAAGGAAGCCAAGTAGGGTTAAGATCAGAAAAGAAAAAGGACTTGTGAGAAGAAAAATGTCTGATGCAGAGTAGTTGATTTCAGATAGTGGTTCATCATTAATATATCTAAAGGGTAACTTATATGTACAAGAGGAGGAGGAGGAGGAGGAGAAAGAGGAGGAAGAGGAGGAGGAAGAGGAGGAGGAGGAGGAGGAGGAGGGGGAAGGGGAGGGGAGGGGGAGGGGGAGGAGGAAGAGATAACAAGAAAAGAAAAGCAGAAAAAATGACAGAGGAGATAATTCTAGTTACATAAGAGCAAGTCTTAAGAACAAATTCATAGACATAATTGAGAAGACAGCAATACATAGCAAATGCAACCACGCCAATGGACTACTTAGCTACTGCAAGATTGCATAGAATTACAAACAACAGCATAACCAAGTAGCAACAATGGTGCATTGAAATATCTGCAAGAAATATTGTTTGCCTGCAAGCAAAAACTGCTGGGAAAACAAAATAGGCAAACTTATAGAAATTGAAGAAGATAAAGAGCCCTCGGACTTTAGAATTCAACAGACAAGCATCTGAGATTAAAAAAAGAAAAACCAGTTTAGCAATTATTGATAATAATAAAAAAAAGACAAGGAAGTTTGTATAGTGGATGTGGCAGTACCTGGAGAAGCAGAATAGAAGAGGAAGAACTGGACAAAACAACAAAATACAAAGACCTGCAAATAGAAGTAGAGTTTTGGCCAAAGAAAACAAAGATGGTACCATATGCAATGTGCACCTTAGATCCAATCCCAAAATAACTGGAAACATCACTTGAACACCATCGGCATTGACAAAATCACTCTCAGTCAATTGCAAAAGGCAGCTTTGCTTGGAACAGCTTACATCCTGCTACCTTTAATACTGTAGAAAGTTAGCACCCACCCCTCTCCTAGAAGAATGAAATATTTTAAGGAAATATTTAAAAGGCAGGATAAAATATTTCCCCTAAAAGAGAAATTTAAAAATCTTTAGGGAGATAGAAATTCAGAGCTCCAGCTCCCTGCCCCCAAGCAGATACTGAGCTGGGGCAGCTTTTAAGAAATGCAGATTTGGTAATCCATTCAAGACAGGATATTTCAAAACTCCCTGCAGCAAATCCTGAACGAAGACATATTAGCCCTCATTCAAGATGCAACACAGGAAAAAAGTCATTAGGCCCCTTCATTGTATCATCTCAGCAGTCCAAACTTCAGCCAAACCTGGGAGCTCAGACAACCTATAGAGCCAGTTATGAACCCTACATAATCCCTACATGACCCCATAGGAGTCTGACAATAGCCAATAGAATACATGTTCTTGCACAGGAACAGGAAGTTCAAGTGCAAAGCCCAAGAGAAGATATAAAAACCTCTTATTTTAAATTCCATGTGATCAGCTGCCCAGAATCACAGGTGCTTGATGGTTCTGCTTCATCAATAAATGGATCCTCTTTCTAATCAGCCTCCAGCCTCCATTTTGTCTCCAGTGCCTTTCTCCCGGCTTGGAACTGAACCAAATGGATATTTCTAACAGATTAACAGAGTTGGAAGGGACCTTATAGGTCATCTTGTCCAACCCCCACTCAAGTAGGAGACCCTACCCCATTTTTGACAAATGGCAGTCCAATCTTTTCTTGAAAATCTCAAGTGAAGAAGCTCCCACAACTGCTGAAGGCAACTTCTGTTCCACTGGTTGATTGTTCTCACTGTCAAAAAGTTCCTCCTCATTTCCAGGTTGAATCTCTCCTTGTTCATTTTCCATCCATTTCTTCCCACAACACCATAAACATCAATATCTGCCTATCCCAGGTCCTTGGGTGTGACTTATTAGGAGGATAAAAATGCCAAATCCAGGCTAAACACCTGGCTGACTGTCCAATGAACCGTAATAATGACAAATTCTTGCACTACTTCTTGTACCTTCTACATGGATAATCATTCGCTTTCTCTGAAAATGAAAGAGCATTTTAAGGTGACTAAAATAGTCAGCTCTCTTCAGCTACCTGCTTTACCACACTAGTAAATTCAGAGTAGCAAACAGTCTGAGATTACTAATGTACTTGCTGAGTTGTAAATGGGTTTACTGAGATTAACATATGAAGAACGGTTGCAGGAACTGAGTCTGTCTAGTTTAAATGAAAAGAAGGACTAGGGGAGACATGATAGTAGTGTTCCAATATCTCAGGGGATGCCACAAAGAAGAGGGAGTCAAGCTATTCTCCAAAGCACCTGAGGGTAGGTCAAGAAGCAATGGGTAGAAACTAATCAAGGAGAGAAGCAACTTAGAACTAAGGAGAAATTTCCTGACAGTTAGAACAATTAATCAGTGGGACAACTTGCCTCCAGAAATTGTGAATGCTCCAACACTGGAAGTTTTTAAGAAGAGGGTGGATAACCATTTGTCTGAAGTGGTGTAGGGTTTCCTGCCTAAGCAGGTGGTTGGACTAGAAGACCTCCCAGGTCCCTTCCAACTCTGTTATTCTATTCTATTAAGTGTAGATTTCAAACAATCTACAATGGCAAATAGATACACCTAAGTGCATATAATTATTCTAACGATTAAACAAGTGCTTATCGATTAAAAACACCAGAACTAGATGCCCACTTTTCTATCTTTATGGGTGCAAAATGTGTTAAATTTTATTTGCAATTAGACGCTTAATTAATTTAATAATTAAACATTTTCAGTCCATGCATTTGGTCTTATTTTCAGTTCTACTCATTAGTCATTTTATTTCATATTAGAAAAGGAGACAAAAAAAATAAGAAAGGGGAGATAATCTCTAAAACTGAAATGAAAATCAATTGTATACATATATTGACGTAGTGCTATATTATTACATTGGTAACCTCTAAATTGATTCACCCTACAATGGGTGGAGAAATGAAAAATTAAAGATATGTTTGAGCATATAGGTTTTTAAAAAGACCTCCCGTTAATATTTCCAGTGGCAATATACTGGTTCAAACATACATCCAGCCAAGATGAATTTTTTCCCCAGATGCTTGTGTAATTGATGAATTGCATGTGGGGGTTTTTTTTTTTCTTTTGCTGCATTCATAACAGCGTGCGATATTTTCATTGTCTTTCTGTTAATTTCCAGATCATTGATGCACAGTTCAAAGAACAGGAGCATCTGTGATCTTCCAGAGCAAAATTAACAAGTAAAACAATTTCTGCTCAAGAGGGAACTCACCGTACGAATCAACGTTGTGTTCTGAATAGCACATTTGCTGAATCAATCAATTCATTCCTGCAATGATGCGTGGGCGTCCAATAAATACAAAATAAAAATTGTAAATCTGCAGAAGATTGGCCTATAGATTCCCCAAATATTCTTCCCTTGGTGTTCATGTACTGAAGATTTCAGTATGTTAATCCTTCCCTCCCAACATTCCAAAGATCTAATTTAGTACGTTCTAACAAGTGATTATAGATAATTACCATATATATTGCAATATATTTTTGATGAATAAGACAAGTAAGTTAAGATGCAAAGTAAACTATGCAACAGAGACCTCATTTGAAGAAGACGTTGCATCTAAGCGTTAGCTCGTTTAGCATATTTGAAGGCAAAATCATTCTTTACAACAGTAATAACATCAATTCTTTGGCCTCAGTGAGACCACTTCAATTAGCTTCTAAGAGCTTTGGGATTTAGAGAAGACATGTTTTCTTCCTGAACCAAAGGAGCAGCAAAGTTCTTTACATTATCTATTCTTCATTCCGACCTATCTCCTTCCTATGTTCATTCTCATGTGTTGAGGATTAGAAGAAGAAGCAAGCAAGCATGATTTTCCAACACAACATCCCTAGAATCTTAAGTAAATATTTGCTCAAGGCACATTGACCAGTGACAATTCCCCAATAGTGCCAACTGTCTCCTAAGGGAGACATGGCTTTCATTCAGGTGACAACTGAACTGAAGACTGAGCTGTTCATTCAGAACTGGATAGGTTTACCATCCATCCTAGATCTGGAATCTATTTAGAATAGAATAGAATAACAAGAGTTGGAAGAAACTTTGGAGGTCTTCTAGTCCAACCCCCTGCTTAGGCAGGAAACCCTTCAGACAAATGGTTATCCAATCTCTTCTTAAAAACTTCCAGTGTTGGAGCATTCACAACTTCTGGAGGCAAGTTGTCCCACTGATTAATTTTCTAACTGTCAGGAAATTTCTCCTTAGTTCTAAGTTGCTTCTCTCCTTCATTAGTTTCCATCCGTTGCTTCTTGTCCTGCCGTCAGGTGCTTTGGAGAATAGCTTGACTCCCTCTTCTTTGTGGCAGCCCCTGAGAGATTGGAAGACTGCTATCATGTCTCCCCTAGTCCTTCTTTTCATTAAACTAGACATACCCAGTTCATGCGTCCGTTCTTCATATGTTTTAGCCTCCAATCCCCTAATGTTTCCTAGACTGACAAATAACTTCGTATTATTTGAGTTGGGCATTGTTGTGTTTATTTAAAACTACTTTCAAAGCAAGAAAAGACAAAACTTATTCAGGACAAAGAATGATTCAATATATGTCATCACTGACACTATCATCATCATCATCATCATCATCATCATCATCATCATCATGTTCACATTTCAGAAGCAGCCAGCCCTGCTATTTTAAGATGCCAACAATCAAAACTCTTATGTTGGATGATTTTAAAACACATATGGAAGCTAAAATGAACTTTGGTAGGACCATCAATAAGTGGAAGCCAAGGGTGTAGATGTATGGGTATGCCTAGCATAGTGAAAAGAAGGACTAGGGGTGATATGATAGCAGTGTTCCGATTATATAAACAGAACACTGCTATCATATCACCCCTAGTCCTTCTTTTCACTATGCTAGGCATATATATATATTACATTTCATCAGCAGACTTTATGGTTACAGCAGGCCTACGAGAATCTGTCTTGACTTCATTTTTTCATTTTTCATTTTCATTTTTTCCCCCTGTGACTGACTGACTGACTGACTTGTTTCTTTCTTTCTTTCTTTCTTTCCTTCCTTCCTTCCTTCCTTCCTTCCTTCCTTCCTTCCTTCCTTC